>JAVCKS010000011.1:826629-836792 GCA_032273685.1 Pteraster tesselatus | reverse complement strand
TGGATCATTATATTCTACTTTTAAAACATCTTTCCGACCGTGTTCATTTCACATCAAACGCTTTGTATAGCCCAAAGCGCCCAATCCGAAGGCAACGTGTCCCTTTAATCACTAAACAAAATAATACAGTTGTAGATTGAATTTACCGAACGTTTATTTTGGATATTTAAAACATACATTCTACACATTACAAAATTGTATGAACAGGATATTACTTATACACACCTGACAATTTGAGAATCAAAAAGTGCAATCAAGCAAAATCATTTCATATTTACAAAAAGCATACGTCCAACAGTGGTAACCAGGCTGCTGGAAACGTATTTGCATGTGTAAAAGCATACTATGTTTACAACTCAGAGAATTCAAAACCAATTCACCTTCCCGAGATGTAGTCTTTAGGTAGGATTCAACAAACGAATACCCACTTTTGCACTTGGAAAAAGTACATTCGATCACTACATTTTGGAGATGTAATCGCCATATTAAACGTTGCAGTTAATGCACTATAAATGTAATATGCTCAATGTTGAAATAGTCCTAAAACACATTCGGACTCCCACATGGCAAACAAGAAATTTAAATGGATTTTAGTAGCAAAATTATTAATACAAAACTTGGCATGCCAACTTAACATTAAACTGATTAGCTTACAATTTTGTATATTGTCACAGTTTTATATGTACATCATGTTATGTCTGCTTAGTGGTGCTAGCTAGTACCCCCATTGCAACAACCAATACACATAGAAGAAAACTGAACCTACATTCACACATACATCTTGGCGCGATACTTTCTTGGGACATTTTCTATTTCGTCATGTGATATTTTACATCATGGCGTCCCGCATACAGA
The DNA here is from genome assembly GCA_032273685.1 of Pteraster tesselatus. Classification (NCBI taxonomy): domain Eukaryota; kingdom Metazoa; phylum Echinodermata; class Asteroidea; order Velatida; family Pterasteridae; genus Pteraster; species Pteraster tesselatus. The sequence continues at coordinate 835,937 of JAVCKS010000011.1, read as the reverse complement.
GTTTCAAATATTATTGATTAGGATCTTTACCCATGTACCAGTGTTCTACACAAGCTTTAAACCAAGGTAACATTTTTACACTACAGACCACATCCAGATAGAATTACCAGTAGATACAATACAACGCCCACCATGACAAGAAAAGAAAATCATTCTACAACAGGATTTCTGAAACATGTTTTAAAACAAAAGTGCACAATATGGGAAAATATGTATTGAAATTTGACAAACTATATGTACACGTTACAGCGATATCTATATGTTAATGAGAACGACAACTGATCAGATCAGATATCCAGTGAGAATACCTACAAAACGAGGGGGGCAAACTTTATTTTGAACCAAGAGAAACATATGTGATATGGCTAAAATAAAACGTACTTCCCCTAAAATAAGAGCTAAAGTGTTGGTGTAACACCCAAACTGTACATGTTATACAAAACAGCCATTCAGTTTACCTACTTTGGGTTAAGGGCCGGTACACACAGATTAATTAGTTAGGTACCTACTTTTGCTTTTGGCAAGATGTGACACAAACCTAGGGCGTTGGATGTGTTTTGGGGTTAGAAGGGGTGGGGGGTATGAAGAGGGAGTTTACACTTAGTGACAGCGCCCACTGATTAATGTAGCATTAGGTTGCTGAAAACAGAGCAGACCACTTTCCCCAATAGAAAGTAACTCGCCAGGTACATGAACATTGAGACAATGGTTAGAGTTGATATCCGCCGTCTAGTCTACTTCCTCCATGTGCGAGGCATCATCCTCCTCTCCTTCCAGTGGGGGCATCTCTTCAGATACCACCTCTTCAGGGACAACATCCTCCTCATCAATTCCTAAAGCAAAGAGAAAAAGAAAAAAAAAAAAGTCTTTAGTATAACACTCACGCCAACATTGTCTGCTAAATAATAGGTGACAAGCCTGCACAACAGTTATTCCACCAGGCTGAGGCATGAACTTAGAGCGTTCTCTCATTATTACATCAGGTATTGTATTCATCAACAAAAATCCACAAGAATGAATATTGCAGGCTCATAGAATTGTTGTGTAGCAGTTGAATTTGGCCCCTACATGACAAATTTGATCCACCAAACAGTATACATGAATTACAATGGTAAGGAAACCGATTTATTTAGTATTCAAAGGTAGTGAGCAAAGAGAGTTTTGTTGATACCGGACTCGAACCCGCGACCTCTCAATTAACGTACGAGCGCTCTACCAACTGAGCTAAATATATCAGTTATATGACAGTAATAACCTACCCAAGCCAAGCTTGATCATTCTGTGAATGCGGCCAGCATGCGTCTGGGGTTCCTCCAAGGTGAAACCCGACGACAGCAACGACGTCTCAAACAGCAACATGACTAGGTCCTTGACTGACTTGTCATTCTTGTCTGCGTCAGCCTTCTGTCTCAGCGTCTCCATAATGGAATGGTCTGGGTTAATCTCAAGGTGTTTCTTGGCCGCCATGTAGCCCATGGTGCTGGTGTCGCGTAGGGCCTGGGCCTTCATGATGCGCTCCATGTTGGCCGTCCAGCCGTACTGGCTCGTCACGATACAGCACGGTGACACTACCAATCTGTTAGATACAACTACCTGAAGACGACAGAGGAATGAAAGTCAACACTTTATGTAAGAAGACGCCACAATCAAGTATTAGAAAAAAACTTGTTTACGTACATAATAAATTGATAGGTTAAATGAAAATTAGGTCCATATTGCATATAAATTTAGCGAGAAATATTTTGAGATTTTTAGTTTTTGAAAGCTTTCTATAAATGTACCGCTGGCAGCACTGTTAAGAAATGAGACATAATACAATGTACCAACATGCAGTGTAGCTGAAGATTACTGGCAATCTTTTTGCTACCAAGTAAAAATAAGGCTAGTGAGAACCAGCTATTATGTGCAATGCAAGCAAAATTGTTGAACTTTAGTTGGCACTCCAAACAAGAGAAACAAGATAATGGATTTGTAGCATTTTGGGTTTAAGGTCCTCGTGCACCAATCAATTAGAACCAATCTGAGGATATCCATATTCTCATACATTGAATTTGCCTACATCAACAGTAACTATCACTTAACCACAGGGTTCGTACAATTGGAACAGCTCAAAGTTTAAAAACAAAGAATGTTACTTTTGGGAAAGACACATGGTTTGAAATAAAACAACATAGCTAAAGAGGTCTATTGGTTCTGGATGTTTGGTCCTATCAAATAAAAAAAATACGAAAGTTGGTTGGTCATTGTTTCTGACTTTACGCATTTTAAGCTTGACAAAATATCGTCACATTTAATCTGCATTTAATTAGTATTTACACAAAAAGTTTAATTTGAAGAACCTATGATAAATCCCAGGAATATCAAGGCCTTGAAGAACATGGAATTTCAAGTTTCAGGACTTCCAAGGTTTCTCAACAAGGACCATATGAACCCTGTAGGCACCATTTAATCATAACTGCTTACCTTCTCTACTTTCTTGTCCAGGATGTCCTTCATAACCTTGCATAGATTCTCAAACTTTGACTTCAATTCTTCTCGCCTCTTCTTCTCCTCCTCATCCTCCGGCAACTCCAGCCCCTCCTTGGTGATCGAGACCAGAGTTTTGCCCTCGAACTCCTTCAGTTGTTGGACGCAGTACTCATCGATGGGCTCGGTCATGTACAGCACCTCAAAGCCACGCTTCTTCACTCCCTCCACAAACGACGAGTTGGCCACTTGGTCCCTGGACTCGCCTGAAAATAGTTCACCAAAGTTATTAACAGTGCTTATGCTCGATAATGTCTTCCTAAGAAAAGGAATTCTTGCGGCACGGCTCAGCTAAATAAGCTCATCACTTATTGTCAGCAATTAAAACAGAATTAAACATCATTGCCGTGTCATAAAGTTGCAAGACCAATTCCTTCCTCTTTATATTACAAAAAGTTAATAAGCAAATTTGAACAATTCATTGTATTACACAAAACATCCTAATGGGCAATTTCTCACACAAAGCAGCACAAAGTGTAATTTTTTCGTCATTTCAATGATAATGCAATCTTACAATGGAAATGTATATTTCTCGTTCTGAAATGTTCGAAACTATGGCGTTCACGGATCAGTGTGTTAGGGTAGTAGTACGTAAGACATGTCTAATATCTACTACAGAAGGCTTCACCGTACCTGTGATGTAATATATCTGGGTCTGATTCTCCTTCATACGGGAGACATAATCCTTCAACGGGCAGGTCTCATCACCAGAGTGAGATGTGTGGTAGCGAAGGAAATTAGCCAGCTTGGTCCTGTTCTGGGAGTCCTCATGAATACCCAGCTACAAATAGGGAAACAGTAAGAACACAAGAAGATGAGGTTTAACTGTAAAAAAGGGATCCATTTGGTTTCTTGGGGCAACTTACAACCACAATGATCAACCTTAGTCGCCAAGTGCGAGTGAGAATTATTGTTGTTCGTATTGGACCAATGAAACCATTCAATACAGCTTTGTAAAAAAGGTGACACTAGTCGCAGTTCATCTTTTAAACTACAGGGCTTATAGGGACTAAACATAACAGAATGACGGGAGGCCAATCACCTGAAGTCTCGAGAGAAATTTAGTCACCTATAGTATTTTATTTAAATTAATTTGTGCATTGAAATAAAAAAAACACCTTTTCAATGCAAGAGGGTGATGGTTTACTTGTCTGAAAACAACTACTGCCACCTGGTAGAGATTTGTGCTGTACTGAGCGCACTTCCACTAGGCCACCGATTCCATTTCATTTATAAGGTTGGGCCCATGTGTACTTGCACGAGGATCAGTCAAATTGGTCCATCACCAATATCAGCAATTAAAACGGAATATTTGGGCATTTGCAGTACAACAAGAAACCAGCACAGAAAACCATAAACAATGAGCTCATTCATCGGCAGGAAGCTGGATGGCCTGTAGACATACCTTCAGGTTTTTGCTAAATTGCTCGTAGAACTTCTTGAAGTTGTCCTTATCTTCAGAGATATCAGTGAATAGCTCCATGCACTTCTTGACGACGTTCTTGCGGATGACTTTCAGGATCTTGCTCTGTTGAAGCATCTCACGTGAGATGTTAAGGGGCAGGTCCTCTGAGTCTACCACACCCTTGACAAAGTCTGTAATGCAATCGGAATTTATACATTTAACTGGACACTGAAATCTCAGATTTTTTACATGAAACATTGCAACTTAACATCCATTATTTACAAAGGGCCAACTTTGAGCCCGACGGCAAATTTACAACAAATTTTAGAATGTTTAGGAATTGCCAATTTAAAATCTCACGGAATCAAACTTCATATATAATGCATACTAAGTACCAGTACACTAGTTTTCCTATAATCATAATGCTGATAAAATAACACTTTTCTAAAGGCCTAATCGCTAAATGGTTGTCTCTTCCACAAATTGCTAAAAGGGATTTCAGATACTCTAATTTGATTGTCATTGTTTTTACAGGGATGCCAGAGGTGTGGAAAATCAGGCAAGGGAAGCCTCATTATACCAGTACATGATAAAGCCTAAAATTAGCCCAACATTTTACATTGATCTAGCGACTGTTTAAATCACAAAGCACAAATATTAAACTTGTTCATTGTAGAATATAAAAAACTGCGGCCAAACTGGTGTAGTGATCCGAAAATGCATATCTTACAAGTATTTAGAAGACTAGGCAACAGTAGTAAAAAAAAAAAAAAAACCAAGCAAAAAGGACAAGAGTGTAGTGTGGTTTCTATAGCACAGCTAAAAAAACGAGAAAATGAACTGATCTAATCAAATACAGCATAGCATTTTAACAACAAACAAAGCTATTCTTACTGAGGTATTCCGGGATGATATCCTCACAGTTGTCCATGATGAAGACACGACGGACGTACAACTTGATGTTATTCTTTTTCTTCTTGTTTTCGAACAGGTCAAAGGGCGCTCTCTTGGGCACGAAGAGAAGAGCACGGAACTCAAGCTGACCTTCGACGGAGAAATGCTGCAGAGAAAATAAGATTGTGATTAAGAAAAGATCACGCACAAGCAATATTAAATCAAGTGCACGATCAAGTAGTCAAAGGGATCTTATAAATCAGGAGCATTGCTTATTGAGAAAACATTTTATAGTGCGTTGAAAACTAACAAAATATTCCAAAATGTTACAAATAAAAGGAAAATCCTCATTGACAAATGTTTGAACAGTTGCTAAGATGTATTTAACAGATTTTGCATGCCTACGAGTATAGGTACGATAACTGTCCGTTTTCTACTTACGCATTGATACATTGTGTGGAAATAGTGGACAAACAGACACACGTCAAACCGCGGCACATAGTAATGATGTATTCGTTTGAGAAATGGTATCCATGCCGTGCAAACAGTAAAATTGCAATATTTTTGTACCATTAATTTAGGCAAGCTACTGACATCGCGAGCGCATGTCAAATTTCCTACATTAAGGGCAGCCATTATAACGTTTGGATTACGAATGGCTAAATTTACAGGAAAATCTGTCTCAGTGTTTAAATTTGAAAGTCAGTGGGATATATCAAAAAACTTGTTGCTTAGTGGAGCAGCACAGTCAGCAGACATTAAGAAAGAGGTCCTCTTGCACCGATAGCCCACTGTCAAGCTCAACACCTTACCTCAGCAGGGAACCAGCTAAGGCTACAACCAGCTGATGGATAAGGAGTTGGTTAATGTTCTTCCATTAAGCACTACCAGTAGCTATCATTGTCGGCCAATCACCAGACACTACAAACAGTGAACAGTGAAACCAACTATGGCCTGGTGCTTTGTGTGCTGGAAGGTTATCAATGGTAAACCAACCATTTACCCATACCAGGGAGGGGCAGGCAGGCACTAGGACTTTGCCACATCTAAGCAACAGGCAGCCTGTGTGGCCCTCTTGCCAGGAGTAGAACAACCAGTATAAAAATACCAATCGAATACAATGGCTTATGACTCACCTTAACAGCCATGTGGTCCTCCCAATCATTGGTCAGACTCTTGTAGAATTCACCATACTCATCTTGGCTGATGTCATCAGGATTCCTGGTCCATAGAGGCTTGGTCTTGTTCAGGATCTCATCCTCAATGTACTTCTCCTGAACGATCCCAGAAAAAACCCCAAAGGAAATTGATGGTAATATTTGGGATACTTCGATGGGGGATATCCCAAGTTGCACATGTCCAGGCATAGGCATTTGGAAAGCAATTTGAAAGCAAAGAGACCAAGCAACTACGAAAGGATAGAAGCGCAATCCTTCCTTGGAAGCTTCAGTTTCCATTTTTCTTATTAAACAGGCCAATGTGCTTCAAAAGTACATGAGGCCATGTGGTACAACACAAATATGGCTGGGATTGTACAAAATGCTTTGGCCTGGGCTAGAACACATGCCTTAACCCTGTAAGACTACAAGCTGATTTTATCGGCTTTGAGGTCTACCAGCATGTAATGAGAAAAATCTTTACATGGTGTAAAAACCAGAGATGTCTTTAAGAAATTAAAGCTGAACATCAGCTCCATCTAGAACTGTTAATATTTGTATCTTCAAACTCGAGATCCAATATCAGAAATTGAAGATCTGAAGTTTGTAAAAACCAATGAGAAAATCAGGTTTGTTAGTCATTTTGGTATCGGTAGCAGACCCCATTTTTCCCCCCCCCAGAAAGTTATTTTTAGTTAAAAAAAAAAAAAAAATATTTAGGATTAAAAAATATTTTACTAAAATTCATTAAAAAATGATTTCGGAACTATTTTTCAAATTTTGTGAACATTGTGACATTTGAATGGTTTTTCCATATTGCAAAATTTTATCATTAGTACCATCATCTAATAGTCACATCAGTCATGATCAAATAGCTTTAGAGTAGATTGCACAGGTTTACCTTTCCGGGCAGAAAAAATGCCAAGGCAGGACACTTTACTGCCCAAATACTGTCTAAATATATTTTTATTTTTTTAAAGCTACCTTTATCTTCTTTTTCTTCTTGTCTTTGTCCTTGCTATCTTCGTCCTCATTCTCGTCTAGATCTTCAATCTCAGGCTTGTCCTTTTCCTCATCACCTTCCTCTTTTGTCTCCTCGTCTTCCTTTTTCTCCTCTTCCTCTTCTTCATCATCACTAACTTCCTTCTCTCTTTCCTTCTCAACCTGGTAAATATATTGAACCAAAGAAGAGTCAATTCAGACCGTTTCCTCCTATTAACAAGAGGTAAAGAATAGTCTTGGATGATTTTTGATTTAAATCTCTTGGTTCACTGGTGCAAAACAAGTGCGCGAACAGCAGCTAGGGACGAATAGGGACAACACTCGCCACACTTTGAAGTCAGAGGTTAATGTACAACAGTTGGGGGATTTGACAATAAATAGCTTATGAATCATAAGATCAGTTAACTACAATTTGGAGAAATCGGAAAATTTATTTTTAGAACTAAAAATTGAATTATATCCTACGAGAATATAAATAGGTCTTATTTCTAGAAAGCGATTTATTATTTCTCAATGGTTTATATAGTGAACCAAACAATTTCATGCAATTGCTATACATTCCTTAGCTTGTTTTTCCATTAATCAAATTGATGATATCCCTATAATTAAACAAAATATACAGGTAGTTTTAAAGGCAAAATTCAAGCTATATCACAGCCTACTTTCAACTGTTTTAAATTGGATAGTTGACCTACTTCATCAAGGTGCAGCGTTACATTGAGGTAGGGTATCATGACAATATCAGCGGTTTAAATAGCGAAGTATCTTAATATTTGTGCCCAGATATTGGCTCCCATTCTGCTACATGTATGTGCTAAAATATATCGCAAAAAAATCGACGGTAAAAGGCTGTTTTAAAAAATAAACAATGACTGTCAAAATATGACGAAGCATAAAAAAGATTTCCTTATTAACAACACTAACTTCTCCCCTCTATTGTAAACACCTGATACAATGCTATTCTGGAACATTGACTGGCATGAATTCCTACTGGTTGCAATAATATTCTGAAAACTTCACTAACCTGGAGAGATATCGGGTAGCCAATAAACTGACTGTGCTTCTTCACAACTTCCTTGACCCTCTTCTCTTCGATGTATTCTCCCTGGTCTTCCTTCATATACAGGGTGATCCTGGAGCCCCGTTTTAGCTCATCAGCTACGCAACAAATAAAAATAAAAAAGAATTTGGGCAAAAAGAACGGGGAAACACCATAAAAAACAACATCCATTCAGGAAGTCTGCATAGTTAGGAGTTCAACATATTTTTAGGTGTTATGCCAAATTTGTTTTGCATGTTTTGGCATTTTGCTACATATAAATTCACAAACATCTATTCAGTTGAATTCAGTTCGACAATATAGTTTATGGTCAGGATTTGTTTATTGAATTAAAGTTATAATCTAGAATCAAGGCCTTCCTGTTTGCTACCCATTTTACAAAAACCAATACATGACAGGGGATTAGCAGCATCTCCACCACTTCAATATATTTTGTTGGGACGTGGTGGGAATTAGCCAGAGTAGATCGTACTAAATCTCTTACTTGGAGCCGGTTTGATAGTGAAGGATCCACCAGCTGATGACTCCCAGATATAACCATCGTCATCAGTGTGCTTGGAGTAAACAGTCACTCTGTCAGCAACAAGGTAGGCGGAGTAGAAGCCAACACCAAACTGGCCAATCATAGAGATATCAACACCAGACTGCAGGAGAAAAGGAAATCCATTACAACGGGTGAACAAACGGTAGATTGCAACAAGCCTACTGCGCGGTTTTAGTTGAAAAGAAAATTGTAAACAGTGATCGAGTAAGCTGTACAGTCTAGGGTCGCGGCTATTCAATTACAAATTCATCAATTACAAATATACACCAGGAAGCGTTACATGGGCCAGACAGAAATTTTCAGCCTAAAGTATTTAATAGCTTTTGCAACAAATTTTAAACAAGAGAATAAGGAGAGTAACGTTAACTCAAGAGATGAAAAGCTAGCGTCTTGCGTACCTCTAGTGCCTGCATGAACGCCTTGGTTCCACTCCTGGCAATGGTTCCCAGGTTGTTGATAAGGTCTGCCTTGGTCATACCGATACCAGTATCGATAACAGTCAGTGTCTTCTCTTCAGCATTGGGAATTATCTTAATGGTAAAGTCCTTCCCTCCAGCCTCGACGCGAGCAGGGTCAGTGAGACTCTCATAGCGAATCTTGTCAAGAGCCTAGTCAAGGAAAATAATTAACTGACCGTTAGGCAATATATACCGTATATCCTCTAATAAACGCCCCGGGGGCGATTCATTTTTTAAAAAGGGGGGCGTTTATTAGGGGTAA
>JAVCKS010000011.1:740585-751487 GCA_032273685.1 Pteraster tesselatus | reverse complement strand
TTTTTTTTTTTTTTTTTTTTTTTTTTTTTTCCCCCCCCCCCCCCCCACACACACACACACACACACACACACACACACACACACACATTACCTCTGGTAGTAATGTGCTTCATTACTACCAGAACCTTCTGCCGGATCATGATCCAGGACCTATCAGTTGGGACCGGCACCTATTTGACTGGAACTGGCACCTCCTTTGTCAGCACTATCAACATCTGTAAATAAATTGTTCGCAATGATATTGAACGTTGCCTGCTCTTTCGTTCTTTTATTTCACACTGAAGTGGGACGCAAGGCCGAGCAGTTTAACTCATCTGATTTATGTAATGACGACTTATAGTTGACAGGATGTGGGTTCGAATCCTGGTCTTGTGTAATTAGGTAAGACACTTTACCATGAATATGCTTCTCTCCACCCAAGAGTGGGTACCTGCGAGGGCTTTTATGGTTATTACGCACCTAATAGGCTGCCAGTATCTGCCGGTGTATGAAATGTGACCAGATATTGCTGTGCACATTACAAATGCTGTCTGTCAAAATGATGATTAAGTTACTCATAAACCCCTTGTTGCCTATTTTGCCTATGTGTGTATCAGCATGGGGAAAAACCAGTGACATGGTAAAAGAATTATGTTTCTGTGGGAGTAAGAAAACCTTTTTTTAAATTATTCATATTGGATTAAAACTTCCAGATTTTGAATCGAAGAATCGGGTCCGTGATTTCACAAAACAATTCTCGGGGGAAAATGCTATTAAACTCCAAATTTTATTGCTGTACTTCCGACTGGTTATCCTATGCCAACATACATTTATCTTAGACCCAAACAAGGGAACATCCTTATTACATGCTTCTCCAAGCCTATAATATTGAATATTGCTAACTACATGTAGCAAATACCTAAAGATTAGGACAAATTCATAGCTTTTATCATTGTAATGTTTTCAAATAAGGTCCCCAAATGAAAACAATCCTATCAATTAACTTACCACCGTGAACAAGAATATTTTCTTTCCACTTGCAAGCTTGTCGAACCTCCCAAGTCGTCAATTGAACCTGGCCACGAATAAGAGGGACAGGGGGTATCTAGTTGTAATTGCACGGTTTCACTCACCGATCTCTCTGGTAGTCTTCAACGCCTGTTCCTATAGCATAGTGGTTCTCAACCAGGGGGTCAACACCCCCACCCCTCACACACTCAGACGTCGCAAGATAATTTTAAAGGGTCACAGGATGTTGGTTGGACTATTATTATAATTCGTTTTTGTATTCTATTTTTTGTTCATTCTATTTTTTGTTCGTTAAAATTTTTGTTCGTTTTATTTTTTGTTTTTTTTCCCAGCAACTACATGTATGTATACATAGTCAAATCTCGTGCAGAACTCTCTCAAACTTCCCTCAGTCCCTCCCTGATCTTGTTGGTTTCCTAAATCTATGAGGCCTAGCTTCACCTTTAAAACCTCTTCTGTAGGTTTATTCCACTTATACTGGAAAGAGCGCAGAAAATGTAAACAAACCATCTCTCCCATAATAAACAAATGCAGACCACCCAAAATATTTTTGGAGTCGAGAATTTTCTTCATCGTACTTTGTATACAACAGTGGTATTAACCAACCCTTTTGGGCCAAGATGACAATTTTGTATTCAAAAAGATAAGCTAAGATGTGGGTCTTTCCACAGTAATGGGCCTATTTGAAAAATCAGTCAATAATTCCTTTCAGAGTCTTCAATTTATCTCAAACTTAAAGAAAATTCCCTTGTAATGTTCTCAGGAGATAACTTTTGCCCCAAAAAGTAAGAAAATGCTGCCACAACATACATTTCTGAAAAGCTTGTGTACAAATTTTCCATATACGTTGGTAACGGTGGACAGACAAAAATGTCACAATTTTGTCTGTCCACCGTTACCAACGTTACCATTCATATAGACCCCAGCGTATATCAAATAAATCAAACGGAGAAAGGTGATTCAATCAACCAACCAACCAGAGCTTGATAGACGTATTTTTAAATATTGCAAAATCGACCAGTTGAATACTTATGATATACAGTTATTTACACAGATATGTAATCTATCTGTGTTTAATTAAAGGTGACCTTTCACCCCAACATGAGAATAAAGGCACCAAATGAGAAAATTGAGAAACTGATCCCGACTTGTTATTTGTGAAATCTGCCCCCAAGAGTGTGTGTACTGCTATACTCCTGCCCCATCTCTGCCCCATCTCTGCCCCATCTCTGCCCCTGTTCATTGCTGCACTAGTCGATTCTGTTCAACGCACTTCGAGGGTTCTCCGAGGTCTACGGAGGAGAGATCATGGAGGACATTCACCAGCCTTCTTCAAACTTCATCATGATTTGGAAATCTTGATAGCTCACACGACCATCCCCATCTCGATCAATCTCACTGGAAGAAATTAACAATTATTCATTATTAACGCAACAGTTGAATTTTTTTAAACAAAACGTGAATTCAAAAATGTAGTTTGGGCAGTATATCAGTTCTGGCAAAAAAACTGTTTATTCTCGCATACAAAATAACTATAATTTAGTTCAGTATAGGGTTGTTTTCGGAAGAAAGATACGTGTTAATTCAAAAAATAGACATCATAAAATTAATCTGTGGAAGTTATGTGATCACCTTTTTCAAGACACGCTCTATTTTATCAGTTATTTTGTGCGTGTTCCTATTTTGATTGTTGCAATCAAAACGAAGGATCGCATTTCAGAAGGAAATACTTTACAGGAAGATAAATATTAGAAGTAATATAAACAGTAAACAATCAGATTAAATTTAATCATTACGTATCCTGCACAATACCTATAAAGAAATCATTTTAAACTTTGAATCGATCATTTGGTAGGTTTACCCATGCTATTACTACATGTACCTTGAAAGTGATAATTCATCCATGAATAGTTACATGGCTACTTGTCAAAATAATTGTTGCTACCAGCGAAGAAAATTAATCTTCATTTTAAAGCTGATTACATGGGATAAACCTAACATTTGACATTATTGACATTTGATCAGACTGACATCTTTAAAACAATGTAAGCATTATGATCTACCTGAAGAGCGTTTGAATCCTATGGCTTGGGGTGAGAGGCGCGATCTCACTAAATGCCCTGCGTAGATCATCTACCGTTAAGAAACCACGACCTGTTAAGAAACAGAACACAAACACAATAACTCAACACCATTGACACATATTGATACATAGAAGCAGCCCGCAACAAACTTGTAAAGAATCTTCATAAAGGATTCATTTACAATGCCATCTATAGGCAGTAGGTATACTACCATAGTATTCATAGCGCTACTTAAGGCGGAATTCTGTGCTTACAGACGGCTGTCATGCACAAACCCTATGGCTCAAAACGCCCATAAGCACAAAACGTGTGCTTAGCAGCGCTATGAAATTGGCCCCTGGATATTATGGTCTAGCATTGGATAGCTAATATAGACCACCGTGTTCTTGTGGTATACTTAAAGGTTGCATAAATCCGCGCGGAACAATAACTAGCACTAGCAGCAGTAAAACAAGGGGGAAACATTGGAAATGAGCCAGTTATTTTCAGACCCCCATGGGTAGTACGAGGGTGCTCTAACCGGACAAACTGACAGCCGAGAAACAAAGAAATATAATCTCCACCCAACTTTGCTGAAGGAGGTGTCAATAATGAACATTTTATAAAGTAGCAGTGTCCACAAAGGCGTGAGGCTCGTAGTACTTTTCAACAAAGGTATGTAACTGCCAAACGCGCCAACAAGATGCATTCACCACCCTGTTATAACTCACAATGTGTGTCAATGGTCATGAAGACTTGTCGGATGTGATCGTCCCTATCCTCCTGGGTAATCTTGGAGGTCATTAGGTTCACAAATCGTTCCATTGACAAACCTGACGAAGGGAAATACACCAAAGTAATCAACGTGGCCTGTTGATAAGTCAATGAATCATTCCAACCACGGACGCACGGTGGCACCATATTTATTAGATAACGGAAATTGCCATTGGAGGCCCTTCAGATGCTAGGCATTTTTTTTTGCGGAGGGTTTTTGGTGGTACATGTACTAAATTTCAGTCGGGTTATTGGTCCCTAATTGATATTTATGGGTCTTTTCTTCTCCCACAATTCTAAAAACATAATTTCTTCCAGATATACAGACCCGGGTGGTAGGAAAAATAACATGCATCATTCCGTTTATTCCAAAAGCACTCAAATAAATGAAATGAGCCAATTCAGCAATGGTGGTGCACTAATAAGACAAGCTTTTGGATTTTGCTGGCAATTTCCTTGTAGAAAAATGAATTTATTGCTGCCGCCAAATAAATTCATGAACGAAATTTTATTACCTAAGAAAGCTAATACCAGGAGCAACCAACCCAATTATCAATTCAACATTTAAGCTCATTTCTCAAGTTGAAACCTATCCGAAACTAAATCTTTAAAGACTTCGGAAACTACAGCGCAGCAATCTTGGACAAATTTAAATAATATTTGCCTCTTTAAAGGACGTCTGTACTTCTGGTAAGATGCAAAAAACAAAATCTCACAGATTTATATTAAACTTACAGGGTTTGAAGATAATGATAGTAGAAAGCTTCCCTTAAAATATTACTTTCTGAGGTGCTGTAGTTTTTGAGAAATGAGTAAAACAATTCAACGAAAATAATTTTCGTCTCATGAGATGAAAATTATTGTACACGGACTAACACGAATTTCCTGAAAAAATGGCCATGTAATTTCACGTTTTTCTAAAAAACCTGATGACTTATGAGGCTGAAACTTCTACAGGTAAATTGTATTATATACATATCTTTATTTACAGTGAGTAGGGATTCATTCTATTACCCAAAACCAGAAGTACAGACACCCTTTAATGACACCCTGGCTCACCTTCATTAGCAGCAACTCCTTGGAATAACTCATCGGTTTCGTACTGTTGGCAAGGTAAACGGAACATCGTTAACCTCCAAAAAGTAATCGACAGACACTTTGAAAAAAGGAAAAACGTTATCGTCTCACACCACATTGTACAGTGCACAAACTATTATCAGCCCATGATACAGATACTACTCAGATTACGTTAGAGATAGGCTATATTTGTTTTTAGGGTATTCCCATATAACTATTAAACACTGTGGCTTTTCTTACAATGATTTAGCATTTTGTAAATTACTGAGCAGCTACTAGGACTTTCTTTCCGTTAGGAAAAAAGCCACTTTCGGTAAACCCTGAGGTTCTATGGTATGTGACTTGTCACTACACACCCAAGATAAACTTAAACCATGGAGCTACATGTATATAGCTCCATGGTTAAACAAAGCTATTTTTCAAAGCTATTGAATCCAGAGATAAGCACTCGCCCTGATAAGCCTACTGGTTTGAAACAGCATAGATGGATAGACTTATCACGCATGGTATGATAAAAAACAACCACTCTGAATATCCAAACCAAACCTTTGCCCACATGTCCTTACCTTGGATGGCTTGTAACCAAAGAGTACAACCATGGCTACCTTCAGATCTCTCCTTAGCAAGAAGCCTCTGTTAGACACATCGCAATCATGGAAAACCTTGCCAAGTAAGATACAATTCACAAAGAAATACAAAATCTATTAATTGTAGAACTTAGTTTAGAGCGCTTTCATACTCTTAACGTCATTTATTTGAAACAGCAATTTTGTTTTTTACCCAAGTCGAGTCGAAGCAAGTCAAGTCGTACCCAAGTCAAGTCGAAGCAAGTCAAGTCGTACCTAAGTCAAGTCGAAGCAAGTCAAGTCGTACCCAAGTCGAGTCGTATCCACTGTTATGTTAAAATATCAGCGCACAGGGAAATCGGGTGCGATGGTCGACTAACAAATGCGACAAGAAAACACTGTGGTAACAGCTTTCTTATTCTATTTCGTACAGCTTGACAGCAACAATTATGTGTGAATGTAAAGATGGAATTGTATGATATTTTGAAGCAAATGAGCGATTATTTTCATGTACGGTATATTAATAATACTTTCAATATAATAAAACAAATGAAAGGCTGTTGAAAAGATTGAAAGATAAATATTTGTAATTTTATTGTGTTGAAAAATGCGTAGAAATTTCTTTTAGTTCTAGTCAAACTTGAGCCATGCATAGATCTACTGGTATTCCGATTTATGCCATTTCCGTTTACTTTTCACTATTTCATCTTCGTGAAAGTTCGAAATTTCACAAATGTTAGAGTTCAACAACTTCCATCAAATTCAAGGTCATGGCACCCAAGTATCCATGTATCGTCTGCGGCAAGTCTGTTTGTTTAAAACAGCAAGCAATCCAGCGTGACTACTGTCAACAATGGCAGCATCTAGTCTTTTCGGCTGAAGAGTACTCGCGTATTGTCAACAAGTCTACTGCGCCCTATTGGCTTTGTGCCCAATGTCTTCATGATACCCATGAAACACCAATGGTTCCTATTTTTTTATGATGATTAAGAGCCACAGTAAGATGCGATCCTGGATGCACCAATCACCACAGACTCCAAGAACTTGAAGAGGTAATAATTAACTACCGTATCATTTACCATGGCTCACGGCAGGGAAGAGATCGAGATCCTGATCGACAGCCGGCCAGGGGTAGAGCTAGTAGACGAAGTTCTAGTTCCTCTCGCATCCCATGACTTGGTAGTGTTCGGAATAACCCGTGTCCATTAAGAGGCACGAATATACCTTTACGCATGGACTGCACAGCATCAAGGTAATCCTGGTGGAGATGTAGCTGCTAAAGCGACGGCTAACGTGAAACACTAAGCAACAACTTTAGGACATCTTCAAGTCGGCCACTGTTATCGTTGAGGGTGTACTCACTGATACGATTGAACCGCATACACCTATGTCCACCTCACCGAATCAATATATTCCCCCAAATTTCTTCCAGAAGGACATCGCTGTCCGGGCAGCATGCCACCTAGTCTTTTACATGATGGAGCAACAGGAGGTCCTCAGATTCTAGGGCCTATCATGATGTAAGTCACAAGTCTTATGTAAGTCACAAGGCTTTTATCAAAAATATCTCAAATGTGTTTTGGTTTATATTTTAAGCGCCTCTGTTAAAATCACCCACTAAAATTGAAATATTTTCACTGATGCTAATTGTTTCAAATTGAAAAATAGTGTCTAAATCCTCATAATCCATAGAATCTGAAATCTGCTTCAAAAAAGACCCTTCCAGTTTTAAAATGTGGCCCGATCATGCTTACGGCAAATTTGACTCGGGTATGACTTGACTTGGGAGTGGGTACGAATTGATTTCTAGTCTATACCTCCATGATTTATCCATGAATTACTGCACATTCTACTTTTTATAATATTTTTATGAATTTCCACATTGATTGCAATTTGTAACAATAATTTAACTGAAGTAGTCTAGGGGGCCTGTACCTGTTGCAACGAAATTAGGAATCGCCGAAACTAGGAATAATATTGTAATCGCGCAAGTTCGTGCTAGAGTAGTATAGTATCTTCAATTTTAGGAGTGGGGGTGGGGTAGGTATAGTAATAAGAACAATACATAATATATATGACCCTAACCAAGTTCGTGCTAGAGTAGTATAGTATCTTCCATTTTAGGAGTGGGGGTGGGGTAGGTATAGTAATAAGAACAATACATAATATATGACCCTAACCCTTATCCTAATCCTAACCCGATGCTAACTCTAGTCACAGGGTTAGGGTTGGGGATGGTTAGGGTTTGGGTCATACATTTATTATTTGTATCCTTATTAGTACTATACCTACCCCACCCCCACTACTAAAATGGAAGATACTACTCTGGCACGAACTCACACAATTAGGCCCTACAATAATTTTATTCCTAGTTTCGGCGATTCCTAATTTCGTTGCAACATCCCTACCTAGTGACCTAGTACTAGTGACTCGACAGTACTCAGAATCAGTCTCATTGACAGTAGGGGTATAATTAATGCCAATATACTCGCGGTACCGAGTACGGCCTACACAGGTTAGGTACGGAACATTGCAAATCAAAATACCCTTGACCGGCCCAAAACTATTATTAGTATTACATTTACAGCGGGTACGCGCGTGGAGCCCACAGGCCCAGCCCAGCGGCAGCGCAGTAAACTGTCAGTGTCATACGGCCTCGGATCGTCCAGATCCAAGACGTACACCGTATAGGCGTAGTCTAGGACTAGTAGGAGTAGGAGCCAGGGCCAGGGCCAGGGCCAGGCCCTCCTACTCCTAGAGACAAAACTGGTTGGCTACGAAAATATTGTTACTTGTTAGGAATTTATTATTTTACCGTAACGAGACGCCGTTTTTCCCAATCATGTAAAACACGACAATTTCTTGTTTGAGTGGGTACTGAATGTGACAAAATTCGATTCATAGTTGCAGAGAATGAGGATGAATTAGACTGGAACCTACGAATTATGTGTCACTTTTCGGCGAAAAGTAAAATTCCGAATATGGCGGCCATCTTATTTTCTTTCTCTGCGCCAGCGTATAACGCCGATCGCCATTGGTTCGCTCAATCCATTCGAAGTCCGCGTGATATTATTGCGCGGATTGATTGGTCGTTCGATTGTGGCTGCCATTTCACCCATGAATCTTTGCGTGTGCGATTGCATCTCATCTTACCGCAAAGACAGGTTGATTTTCCAATGTTTCGATAGGTATTAGCCGCTATTTTTCCCTTGAAGACAGGCGAAATCACCCTAGAAAATATGTCGTCACCAAGTAGGAACTCCAGTGGACCTACCCTGAGAAGATCAAGACGATTGAGTAAGGGAAAAGCCAACAGTTCTTTGTCGGCGAGTGGCACAGGTCTTTGTCCTTTCTTTTCGTGTTTACACTTCATTGCATTGAATGATTTTGTGTCATTGCATTACACTAGCTTGTATGTAGATATAGATACGGTAGGCCCTAGTATGACATGCATGTGGAGCACTAGCAGTAGCACTAGCAAGTTGTGCAAACTATGCACAAAGTTCAACTACTGAACTAGTCAAAATGTTGTTTGCCCGGCCAAGACGGTGCTATTGTACTGTATAAATGACTGTTAATTCTCAATTACAACAATCCGTTTTCATATGATACAAATTAAATATATATGCTTAACTTATCAATGAAAAATAATAGGCCTAGACTAGCTGCCCTAGAATGCCCCACCACTTGTCATTTTATGACTGGTCTGTTACCACTGTAATTGACACATCATTACAAAATGAAGTTAGTTGGGGTAGGCCCACAACTTTACAAGTACATGTAGGACTAGGAGGGTATTTTTGGAAATGCTGTAGTGTAGTTAGAGGTCTGACACTAAACCTGGCTTCCTGTAACAATGGTTACAGATCAGAAGCGGTTTTTAAAAAGGTTTTGCATTGAACACACATTTAGAAATATGAATAGTAGGCAAAAATGTGGGTGCTAACTGCCGGTTTCTCTCTTTTTTTTTTCCCAAATGTACCTTAATTAGACCTAGAATAATCTACAATTTGTTTTTAAACGACAAAAAATGCATCTTTTTAAGATATTTTCTTTCGCGACGCTGGCTATTTTTGTATCCTGAATAAAGGCTACACTTGCAGTTGAAAGTCTAGTCGTGTATACAGTACGTGCAAGTATAAGTCTAGCCCTTTAGCCTTGTGAGGTGGAATTGTAAAAGTGTCCTTTTTATATTTAAGTTACCACTAGTTTGAGCCGAAAAACTATAATTTAAAGTAATATTGAGTATCAATATCAAGCATGAATGAATCGTGCTGATGGATCAGTATAGTGCCTTCTACAGACTTGACTTAAGTTTTCAAGGCCATAATTTGTGAATGTTGCATCGTAGTAGGCTCTATGCTAATTTCAATTAATAATATACACCACATCTGATGGAATTAAAAAAAATTCTCTATCTTTTGGTCGATCTTCATTAATCTCAATTCTGCGATATATTATACACATATGGACTGGCAATGAGGGCATTATATCAATTCATGCGCCCCGAGGGACTGTGAGTGACCACATTATGGTCCTGTTCCCGAGACCATCATGTGGTCACCCCAAATATACCACGAGAAAAGAGATGTTTTCAGTTTAACAATTTAGCCGTTTGGCGACTTGTATTTACGTTACGTTAGCGTAGTGTACAGTATACGCGTACAGTACGCATACAGTACGCGCACGTACATACGTGATGATCCAACCAGTCAAAAATTCAAAGACTAGTACTACCAATGGGTAAGTAGTCTTTTAATGTTTGACCGGTGACGTCATGGCGCGCTCGACTAGGTTGCTCGCGCGTCAATTTCAGGCACTAGCCTACATGATATTAGTGCATCACATGTGATCGTGTTTCAGCCAATCGGGATAGAGAACCAGCAAGAGGTGTGTTATAAATATTTTTAATGATTCCTTTGTGGGTGGCAATATTAATATGTTATCCCTGTAAATAGACCCAATGGATATTGTCTAGGATCTAGACAATATTACAGTCTTATAATGCTACTTAAAGTACAATTCTGTTTAATTGTGATACATGTATATACCTTTTATAACTGCGATTTGCTGATAATTTGATATTTTTAAAGGTTGTGATATTGTCATCGTCAGAAAAGTGTTATTTATACCTACTCAATAGTACATACACACATGTACATGTACATACACACACGCCCAATGGAACAGCTGAGGCTCGGTCATATACTCTTACCCTCTCCAGGAATTCTTTAGTGAATTGAGAATCATGTGTAGGTATAACCTAAAAAGACTACCTGTAGTTTATATAGTGTGAGTTTCTACACACTGTTTTTGGCCGTGGTGTACAATTTTTCTACCCAAAGCACATTTTCCTGTCCCTGGCAGGGACACGCCCCCCCAAAGCCCCCCTCCTCAAGCCCCCCAAGCCCCCC
>JAVCKS010000011.1:685015-712437 GCA_032273685.1 Pteraster tesselatus | reverse complement strand
GTGGGGGTATGGGGTGTGGGGGGTATGGGGTGTGGGGGGGTATGGGGTGTGTGGGGGGGGGGGGGGTGGGTGGCGCAGAGGTTACTTTCCTCGCCTTCACTTCTGTATGTCCAGGGGTCAAACACCGCTGGTGCCAATTACATGTAACTGGGTTTTTTTGTAGTACGGTACGGTTTTATGCCTCTGTGCGTCAGTTTGAAAAGCATTACAATAATTTAACAAATTATTAATATTTGAGCTAGCCCAGTGGGTAATAAGTCAGCTATGGTTCTTAATAATTTTTAGGAACTGACGAAGGTTGCGTGCGCGCCGTGAGGCACGCGCCATAACTGATATTATCCTGCATCAAACATTTTTGGGTTTTGGATTGGTCCAGAGCTGTTCACGTGACCAAAAATATTTAAACTATTTTAAGGTTGCTCTTAAAAAGTACTTTCTGGGAGTACTATTTGGGAGTAGAAGTATTAATTGGGAGTATTTGGGAGTTGAAAATTCAGCGAGCGTACGGGATTTCAATTGTTGATGCAGGATATAAAACAAATGATACACTGCCTTCTTTTCGAGGTTCTGGTTAAAACTATTGGCCTCGGTGACTCCAATAGTACTATTGGAGTCACCTCTTGCCAATAGTTTCAAGCAGAACCTCTCAAGACAGCGTATATTTGTATACTATGTACATATCCAATGTCCAATCAAAAGCTACTATTATCGGCACAATTATTGAGTAGGGATTCGATCGCAGATTTCCGATCGAATTTTTCCTAAAATGAGCTCACCACAGCAATTTTAAAAGAAACACGCACCGCTTTTGGCCAACTTCAGCGCTCACAGTCACAAATTTGAAAAACTCAAAAGTTAACAATTTGAAGTTGAAATACGTGCTCGATAACAATTACGACGTTGGTTGCGCCTATATATACAGTGATCGAATGACAATGATCGAAAAACATAAAGTTTATAAAGTTTAATTTCAAACGTTATCCCTAATTTATAACTTCAGAACGCCTCATGCTATATAAAGCATGAGTACTAGAACAGCAAACTGGCGAATTACTTTACTAACTTGTATATAACGTTGATTGGAAAACAATATACACCAAAACAATCTAGCAAAACAAAACATGTTATGTTTTGTGTTGACAAAACAAAAAGTACGTTGGCCCGGAGAACCAGATAATAATTCAGCTATGGTACACACGGACCCGGCGGTATAACTCGATCCGTCACAATTTTACTTTACTTTGAGTTTACTTGATACACCAACTGTGCCCGTCGGTGTAGCCGGCCGCATCGGTCTAAATTAGCGAGGGGATTTAATGCGTTATACCCACATGTTCAATTAATTGGTATAAATATAATTATGGGCTCATATTAGTGACAGTGTTGTGACTGCGGAGGCGGTCGAGTGGCAGCTGTGGGTTATTGTTGTCATTATTATTATTATTATTTTGTTTTATTATTATTATTATTATTATTTGCTTGAAGTGAGGAAGACGTGCTAGAGGATGATAAAATCACTATCTATTAGCGAAACAGTCCGTCTGTGTGCATCTGTCTGCATTCATTCTACCCAGTAGGTTGGGCAATCAATCTGAAATTGCACGTGGTCATTAAGCATTGGCACATGCGGAGACTGGTAAAGTTTGTTTTTTGACAGCTTTCTATATTTCCGCTGTTTATGAGCATGTTTGGCGAGCATTTAACACTTTTTTAAACCGGAAATCTGCAAGTCACGTTTTACGAATAATGCACGAAACACGTTCATTCTGTATGATACACGCCTCCAAACAACGAAGTGCGTATATGCTTGAATGAAACCGGTGCCAGACTACGTTGTTTTTTCAACTAAACGCCCTCAGGTGGAACAGGTCGTTGTGGCGTTCGCATCCCCGCGTATCGTAGACTATAATTAAAGTAATAAGTTTGGATTCTTATAAATAATTACGATATTTCTGAGATAATATTTGGAAGTGACAGTGTCAACTTCCAAGACATTAATGGTGCTGGTCGGAAGCACATAATTAACACCCAGGCCCATCAATACGTCAGATCGATATCAAGAAATCGTCCAACGATTCATCGAGGATATCTACAGCTAAAACTTCAAGGCTTCTGCAAGGATAGAAACAATTATTGACACACCCTGCTTCCTCCACTTTATTTGAGTCTCTTTCTCTGGCGTATTGGGCCAGTTGTAACATCTGTTTAAGCTGTAAAATTTGTTTAATGCAAAGACAATTAAGATTGCGCAAAACTTATTAATTTATTACTCGAAAGGCGGCGTATAACTGAGAATGTTCCTTGGTTTGATGGCTTCTGATTCTAGTCCTGTATCTGTGTGCTGCACGATGTTCCGCAGTTTTCAGTCGGGTTTACTTCGAAGTCAGGCCACGACAGGACCTTTTGGGATGATCCATTTTGCTTAGTATTAACATGTTGTTGTATCGGACAAGTGTGGGGCGGTTTTATCATTTTCCACGGTTGTATGTCTGCTAGAAGCAAACGATTGATTTATGGGGCGAAAACTTGATAATAACTGTGCTTTGTACGAAGCAATATTACCAAAACTTACGAGGATGTACGGCTATCATGATTCTGAACTAGTGCACACCAAGAAGATGCAAATTCTGATACCATAGCAACACCCATATACAGGGGTGCAGATTTATCAAACAAGGTATAGGGTACCAGTCAGCACCCCCACTTTAGGGTGCAGATTTGCGTCTGTATTCGTGCATGCGGTAAATATGCACCCCTATGTGTGCTGCTATTGTATCATCTCCATGGGTGCAGATTTGAACCTTTATTTCTTAGCGTGTGGGTGATTTGTATAATGAATGGGCTTAGTCCGGTTGTAGGAACAGATTAAGATTAAACAGATACAAAAATTGTGAATCTTCACTTGTCTCTGGAATGTATAGTTAACAATATTATTATTAAATGTCATAATTAAATGTTCGATGAATATACAAATACCAGTTCATAGCACTGGAGACGATTATCAGTTGAATTTGGAACACGGTAGAATTTAAACGAAAAAGTAATACATGACATTGCATGCAAACATACATGGTACGGATACAAAAAGGGGATGTTAATATTATTTATATAATTTGTAAATTTGCATTTATGTATTTTAAGCAGATTATTATGTTAAGGTGCACGTACATTTTGACCTTGTTGGTATAATAGTCTGGAATACGTAGACGAGATTTTACCTTTCAGGCAGTGTGAAAGGTTTGGGAATGTGCGCTCATGTATTTGGATACGTGTATAGCAATTTTGGGCAGGTGTATTGGTGAACTGAGTTTTGGGCGGGTGAATTTGGAGGGGTGAATTTGGGCATGTCTGTGCATGTGAGTAAAGGTATAGGCGCATAGCCCAGACGCGACGAAACTCGACCTGACTTTTCGTCGGATGTGAGTTTCGTCTGAATCGGGTCGGTGTCGGGTGGGTGGACTGCCGCACGCTTTCCAGTCCCGACGCTAACCAATTTCACCTCGTTCTCTTCAGTACGTGCTATGTCCGCCGTTTTGTAGATGTCACATGATTTTCAGAGCTACCGGTACCTCATTGGCTACGAATTAGCATCGCGTCAGCGTGCGCGTCGGGTCGGTGACACCTACACACCAGCACGATGCAGCTGTACTCCGACGCGACGGTACCGAGGGCCCAACGGCAAATTCCAAACAAGTTTTGTTACGTTCGATTTGGACACGACTGTCGCGTCGGCATCGAGTCGGCACCAAACTCTACCGTACATTGCCCCGACGGGACGCCGACACGATTATCAGCAGTTAGAACACAGAATGTTTTCTTGACTATTAACCAACGCAATTGAAACATTGAGGAAAATATGTTGCCTAAAAAGTAGTTTGTAGCAACCAGTACTTCTTAAATATTAATACCAAAACTCGACACAACTTTACATTTTACATAAAATTTGCATAATATGGAAGAGGGGTTTGAATAAGGGGTGCATCCGTACGCGCGTACGTACGCACGCACGCAGGCAAGCACGCACGCACACACACTCACGCACAGAAAAACGCACGCACACATATTAATTGCAAAGAATTATGCAAAGAATTCTATGTACACATAATGACAAGGAGTTTTCATTGACATTGTGTATACAATACAATTTAATAGACCTATTAACGTAATATTGGTCCAATAGAACGCGAGTACGTTAAACCCATACATCAATATCAATGTTACAACAATGGGTGGGGCTTGCGCAGGTATCGTACGAAGTATTAATCCGTTAATTTTGTCTCATTATACAACCCGATTTCCTTGCTTATCGCGACCATTGCAAAATAACATTCCGAGTTTTCGACACCAGACGACATTGTTCAATCTTTGTTTCTATTGTCAGAATGTTTTTGGGCGCATGGCGTCCCCAAACAGAGGCGTGATCACCCCGCGACCTTTCGTATATTCAAACGGCCCCTGGGGAGATTGGGCATATTGATAATAATGTTCTCTCGCTCCACTGACCCATCCATCTCCCTGGTTGAGTGAACGCCAACCCGGTATACAACAACAAAAATACCGACAACCAACTCGTCGGCTTTACAACCAATGTACTGTAATAATATGGAAGAATATACACAAAATGTAGTGTGGTGTGGTTAAGTAGTGTTGAAGTTACATACACTCCGTCACATAGCCCTTGAGTACGAGGTTAACTTTTAGGTTGATGTCGGCGCTCCAGTCATCGCTACCCTACGGGGATGTTTTTGTCGGCTTGTCACCTTTCGACGGGATACGGTCTCGTTTTACCCCCTTCTTTCCTTAGTTTCATCCAGGAGTTTTTAGGGTGAATGAAGCCCGCCGGAGGTGGGGAGCCCGGACAATAGCGGGATAGTGGCATGCCTAACCGAATCACAATGGCAAAATACGGAATTTTTTTGACAAAAGATCGAAATTGTTATTCGAATTATTGATCACATCCTCACCGAGCTGTGAAGTTAGTTTTTTTCTCTCTTTCTTTTTCTCTTTGACTTGGTTGTGGTTGGTGCGCGCCGCGCCACACGTTCCAGAAGACAGGTGTGTATGGGCTGGCATTCGTCGACTTGTAAATCAATTGTGTTCAAATGTGTTCCGGTTCATTACCAACGAAATAAAAACGTGCAATACACTTCACCAAATAATTCTAACAATTCCACACCGGCCGAGGAAAACCTAGATTAGGATTTACGGTGAAGAAAAGTAAAACAATGAAGAATAAAGAACTTAGGGTTTCCTCTTGATTTTTCCCGCCACAACAAATACCATCATATTTCGAGTTGCCCTTTTCGTTGTTGGTGTTTCGCGGAGGTTTAACTTTCGCTAAAAGGATTTTTTTCTTCACCCAAGCCAGAGTTCGGGCGAAGCGGTGGTTTTTCCTTCGTTTCTGTCCCCGAGCGCTAGTCTCTACAATTCCAGAGTTCATTAGGTAGTTCCCAACAAACTCCAGTTAGAATATAAGCATTAATGAAGTGTGTCCCCGAGGGGGCACGCACGATGCCGCGGGGCACACATCGCTGGGAGTCGGTACAAAATTCCCGCTCTTCTCTATGTACGATCGAAAACACCGCAGTCATACCGTATCGCGGTTGGAGATCTCCACTACTAACAAGAATTGCTTCCTTTTTTATACATGTTTATATATTTGGCTACGGGGTGTAATTGTAATTATTATTTACCACTAGGGCATTGCGTGCCTTCATGCCATCATATTTCGTAAGGGTTGGTCAGTCTGTGATGATACCAGGCGTGTCAGAGACATGTAGCGAAGCCGACGAGTACAAATTAATAAAATTGTGCCGAGATAACGAACATTTGCACTTACAGTTATAAACGTTCGCTTTAGCGACCTCTCATATATGTTCACATGATTCACATGGGATTCCTAAGTGTCTTTGTTATCTTATATTGAACACTGGCTAGCCCAGTCACTGTGCACGATCTAACAGTTTTCGTAACCAAATTGTAAAAGTGCCACAAACTCATACTATCTATATAAACCTCTAACAAAATTAACTATTTTCTCTACACGTTTCAATGGCTACCGTATACGGTATGTGGTGAAAAAGCTGTTAGGGGACATTTAGTATACAAAGTGCTAGAAAAATGAATGGTAAACTAATATTTACTAACCTATGATGCTCAACGTTGTGGCTTTTAGGGCTAATAGATGAGGCAACCCATCCCTTCTCCATGTTGCAAGTTTTCCCCATGCAGCTCGGCCGGCACGACCTAGAATCACACGGGTCAGGCTCAGTGCACGTCGGGCGGTGAACTTTGCGGGCTGAAACTGCAATCTATACGGTAGCCCTCTGAAAGATTTTACGGTGAGGGAAAATGAAATCAATAAAATCAGTTTACATCTTGATATGCATATTCATGTATGTACATGTATACTGTTAAACACATCATGACGTTTGTGTTAACGTATAGATTGAATCAGAAGTTAAATATTGTTGTTTTAAACTTTGAGCAATACGATATTCTTTTCATAAATTGGACTGGTCCTAAAAGCACTTCTCTTCCAATCTGGTATTGCCCAGCTGATGAAATAATGATATAAGGTTGATGTTACTGTGTCCATTGTGTCGACTTAAATATACAGGACGATTGTGCTTCTAAAACCATCTTCATGTATAGAGTTCGACTGTCTATTTACGGTCCCAACTCAGCCTTTCCCACATTGATAATATGACGATCTTGATAACATGACGATCTTGATAATATGACGATCTTGATAACATGACGATCTTGATAACATGACCATCTTGATAACATGACCATCTCGATAACATGACAATTTTGATAACATGATCATCTTGACAATATAATCATCTTGATAACATGACCATCTTGATAACATGACCATTTTGATAACATGATCATCTTGACAATATGATCATCTTGATAACATGACCATCTTGATAACATTACCATCTTGACAATATGACCATCTTGATAACATGACCATCTTGAAAACATGACCATCTTGATAACATGACCATCTCGATAACATGACCATCTTGATAACATTACCATCTCGATAACATGACCATCTTGATTACATGACCATCTTGATAACACGACCATCTCGATAACATGACCATCTCGAGAACATGATCATCTTGACAATATGACCATCTTAATAACATGACCATCTTGACAACATGACCATCTTGATAACATGACCATCTTGATAACATGACCATCTTGATAACATGACCATCTTGACAATATGACCATCTTGATAACATGACCATCTTGAAAACATGACCATCTTGAAAACATGACCATCTTGATAACATGACCATCTCGATAACATGACCATCTTGATAACATGACCATCTTGATAACATGACCATTTTGATAACATGATCATCTTGACAATATGATCATCTTGATAACATGATCATCTTGATAACATGACCATATTGATAACATGACCATCTTGATAACATGACCAAAGTAAGACCGACTGCTCTTAATAAGTTCTAATATGTTTTACTGCACTATGCCTCCGTAACTCTGTGCCGTGCGCCAAACGTTAATTTTCATTATCTCGTACGTACGAGATAAAACAAAGTTATCTCGTACGTACGAGATAATTATCTCGTACGTACGAGATAAAACAAGTTATCTCGTACGTACGAGATAACTAGAAATTAGAACTCAACGACATACATTAAATCAGCCATCGAAGCTTAAATTTCGTACGTACGAGATAACTTGTTTTATCTCGTACGTATTTTGTTATTTTGTTTGTAGTTGGCAGCAATGCGCTTCCGTACATTTCGATATACACAGCATAACATTTTGTAATACAAAATCTGTCCATCTCCTATGTCGTAATAGTATATGTATTAGGCTTCTGGCTATATATGTACGCGCTAAGCGGATGTAGTCTTGCGCCCTCCTTCAACAGATCAGAAGGATTAAATGTAGGTTACACAGACATTCTTGTCAGAATGGGTGTCCCTCGAAGTAGAAACTGCTTAGGAAGGCACATTGTGTGGAGACGGGCCTCTATTATACGGTGACAAGGAATTAGAAGTTACTTCAATCGGTAAAACTCTCAGATTGTGTAACGTGCATTGCACAATTATTCCCAACTATTGCTATAATCACTAGGCCGACTAGCCTATTCTCAATGTCAAATACTATTTAGTCAATGTATTGTATTTTACATTGATATCTAAACGAACCTCGGTGTTTCTAAAGCTGTTTGCTAAATTCATACGAAATAATTAACGACTTTCGTGTAAGCATAACAGTTGCCAATACGTGCAGTAGTGTACACCATGTGACTCTTATAACCAATAAAAAGAACTTTGTTTGGCTGCTTCGTGCTGTGCCGAAGACAAGTCATACCCTAAATGTAATTTGTATGATCAAATCTTAAGGTATGGACGGAGCCACTTTGGATAATTCTTTCTCGCTTTGCGGCAGGGCCACCCCGAGCGATTGAATTTACTCCAGCTTCAATTTGGACTGATTGTCTACGACGAGGGATAATAAACACAAGGAAGAAAACATAAGGAGTGAGGGGAAAATGTCCTGTGCGGTGCAAGAGTGTTCCTTATGTGCTCTATCCGGCATGTGGAGAGGGAGAAAATACGACGGTGCGGGTATTTTCCGGCTGGTTCACGGAGCGTGATCGCTTGATGCGATACTTCAAATGCGATGCGGGTATATTGAGAACCGGAAGAGCTGAATGCAAATTTGGAAGGGGATCCCATTGCCGCCAATTATTCGATTTACACGCCGTGTGTAGCTGTTTACCGGAGGTGTTGGCGGGCTTATACGGGCTGAGACTAGGGAGACCCCGGCCTCGTATTTGAGGCGAGTTTGCTAACCTACTTCATTAAGTATCAATCCGCGTTAATCAACGGTAAATATGGGGTCCCATTTAAGGTGTCCTGAATGTTGACCATCGATAAATCTAATAACGACACAGCACAGCCAACTGTGAACAACAGGCCTTTTACCCTCATAACATGGGGATAACAACATTTTTCGTCAACAACTATGGTTGATTTTCAAGGTAACACCTGTCCGCTGTTCACGTCATCATTAAGTTTACTGACAGATAAAGACAGACTATACGTGTGGGGTTTGACGTAAATCAAACTTTCATTGAATTTGAAATGTTAAATATAATTTTTGGATACTTTTATACAATTTCCATTGCATTAAGTATGTTTTCTCCGTAGTTTGCCAACGGGTCTCTACTGAATAAACGTAATTAAAATCTTTTAATATTACCATTGAACATCTTTAAATGGGAGCTCAGATTTGAATTTCTGATTTGTAGTTACATAAGCACGTACGGTACAACGTCACCGTGGTTTAAAGTATTGCTCTTCACCAATTATTACGGTACGTTTTCAAGTTAATTTTCCAACAATTATCAACAGATCCTCTTTAATGAATATAAAGTGGAAGCAATTCGACTTTCGAAGTTGACATAGGCTGCGGTTTGATAAGATGTTTCTTTGGCACAGAGAGGTGTTGTGAGACAATTACATGAACCATCTGCAATGAACATGATTAGCAGAGGACGTAACGCTGTGGACGGAAAGCAAATTTAATCAAACAACATGGGGGAAATTGGCAAATTCCCTTGAAGCGTCGGCGGTGAGCGGTACTCCGCCACAACTACTACTCCGGAGATTAATTTTGGAGCTAGCGGGTCTTGGGTCAACAAACCACGGGGTCGGACCCGTTGAACTTTAGGTTACGGTTGAGCACGGTCGGTCTAATGCAATACCAGCACCGCGTATAGCACGACGATTACCGAACGTATAACTAAATAACAATGATGTAAATTGGAATACAACAAACACCAAATAATATGCACAACAGTTCCAACAACACAATCAGACATAAAACCCAGTTTTAAGACATTATCTTTTCACCAGTAACTTCATTACATTTTCAGGGCACATTTGAAGGGGAGTCATTGCATGCTCGCTCCGCTAATAAATGCCTCGCTATGAGAAAAGACGTATGTATATGCGACTTGGCCGGAGATCGAACTCACAACTTAATGTAATCATAGACGAAGGGCAGAATGTTAACAAAGTATAGTTCACATTAATTAGTCAATCGTTTTAAGAGTCAGGAACATAGCATAAGAACTTTATTGTCTTTCTTTAATTTTGTGTTGTATGACTCACTGGTCTTCATTTTTAAAAGTTTGAATAAACCTTTTTTGATGTTTAGGCACAATGCTGTCAATTACAACTTTGATCTATACATTCCTACAGAGATAATAATATACAAATAATACGAAATACCCTAATCGCTAAATATTCCGGATAATCCTTTGTGATTATGACCACACTAGAAAGTCAATGTGGAGACCGTGACTGCTCCACCCAACATTTTTAACGCGTTTTATTACGGTGTTTCAAACTTCAAATGCAATAAATTGTGATCTGACTAAATTAAATACATGTAGCCTTCAATTAAGTAGGCCATACCAGTATATGTAAACTGCACAAAAAAAACAGTATTAATTAATCGAAAAGTTAAAAAAAGCCTACAAAAGTAAACTTTGAGTAGTTGTGAGAAGCAACGACCTCATGCCATTTTGAATTGAATACTTAAATTACTTCCACATCGATCGAATTTATGCCTAGATTGTACTGTCAAAATTAACAATAAGTATTTATTTTAGTTATATATTATTATGGTCCAAATAAAAACAACAAATATATTTTCTGCATATGCCATTTAAAGAATAAGACGTATGGAAATGATTCGAAAGTTTAATTACAATTAACTAAAATATTATTTAACATTACCAATATATTATGTAGGCCTGTATACTGTACATGTTAATGACTGTTGCGATTATAACAGATTTATTTCGATCGGCAGCATATTAATATTAATGCACTGGAAATATTTATGTTAAAACCATGCCGGCAAATAATTGTGCGCGGCAATAACGGATAAAGGCTTACAATAAAAATGGGCGTGGTTGGTATTCAATTTTGGTACCGAAATCTAAATTATTCAAATTAAATAAAGGTTGCGCAACTGAAGAGGACAGTAGGCCTTCACGTCATCAATGTTAATTTGTTTTGGTGAAAAAGTATTAACCAATTTAATGAGGGGATTTGGCGTGATGATCCTCTAAACATGTTGGCTGCGCTCGTCTATGCCCTACACGTGTTTGACGGCCAGATGGAGCGGGCGGGCCAGTCAACGCATTGAACATAATAACGTTTGGGTTGTTCTGACTGGTACGCGAAATATTCACTTTTTTGTGAAATTAGAAATAAAAACAATTTTAATCCTATTTTATTTCTTTTATGTTTGTAAAAAAAAAACTATATCTAACCTTGCAGACCTCTATCAAGTATTCGCATTTTGCTTTTTTAGCCCGCGGCCCACCGTACGATATGAATGTTGAAGTGTGTGTGTACAGATTTAGGGGCGCTCCTGCTATTTCACATGTTCACATTATTACTGTCTGAATGTGGTGCTGTTGTTATTATGCGTAGAACACGGAACATGGCACTATAGTACACCCTACAACAACAAATTTACTTACAAATTCAACTTGAGTTGAGGTGTCGAACAAGTATACTGGTTCGGTAGACCGTTGAAGTTCGACAAGGTTACCTCTTAAGAACTGTCTCTTGACGTGTAGAACGACGTCCTGTCAAGTTCCTCAGTATGATCGGCAACCGTTCAATGACTTGTTATGTCCGTCTAGTCGTGGTAGTAGCATACACAAACAGTCGTAATTGTGTGTGTACACACACATACGTAGATGCGCTAACGTTATAGTCACTACAATCGTTTCCACGGCGTAAAACCAAAAGCTACTTTGAAAGCAGTAAACAAAAATAACACCATCGACGCGCACTGTGTGTAAATGCGAACTGTCTATATTTCCCCCACCCAGACCTAGGGTTCTATTGTCATTCAAAACAAATCGATAACAATATACTACAGTGATAGTCACTGACTCAATAAAACAATTCCTCGAATTAAAACAACAGCTTTTCTTGGCCGCACAAGAATGTAGCTGTTTTGTGTTCAAGGATTTAGCCGAGGGCCTATCTGAAGCACGAGGCAAATTTTCAGAGACCGATCGAGAAATAAATATGCCTGCTTCCTAAGGAAAGAGCGAAGTCGTCTTTTGGTAGGAGATATATCTTGTATAGTGGTGGAGGCCGGCCTATACCAACCTTTTCAGTAAAACGACCGCGCAGTGTTTATTCACATAGACTGGTTGCGCCAATCACAGGTCGACAGGCTCAGCGTTTTTGTATGCGTGAAGAAGAACAAATGGTCTAAAAGTGCTATATCGATTGGGCGGTATATACATGGACACGTGTTCAAAAACACCAGCCGTTATAGGGGTGTGAATTGAATATTTTGTGCTCGCATCAATATCGTTGTTGTGCCTACGTAAAAGGAGAATTGTCATGCTCCGGGACATGTACAACATTACACTTGGTTAATGAAAGTTGGAATAAATACTATAATTGGTTCTTATAATAACGGAGATAGATATGGTATACGCAACTACGTGTGTATTTCATCATGTATAGGCCTAAATAATGAAAAACTACACATTTTTATTGGGAATCATTTTAATCCATGACAGCATTTAAAATCTGTTTTAAATAATATTATTGAGCCACCCAGGAAATTTTGCTTTTCATATATACATTCGTAAATATCATTTGTATAGAAAAAGCTTACACAACGCATACATTTAAAGGGGAAGTTTTCCAATAATACATGTCAAATCGCAGTTAAACTTCATTCATCGCACGTTAAACTAATTTTCGTTTAGAAAGCAGTGGGTTATGCCCGTCACCTTTCTCCGGTTTCGGTCGCTTACGGTACACCGCGAAGGGCGCAGCCATTTTCTGCGCTCATGTTTAAATCCGTGACGTCAATCAAAACCTTCGCCCATTGGTCGCGATCCGTTTGCTGACTCGTGCGATAAAAGTCGCATTTACATATTTTTTTTTAAAATCTTTTAAGGGTAGCTGCAGTGCTTGTCTGTCAATGTGTTGATTTTGTAATAAATAAGTACTTTTGTTTGTATATATCATGAGTATATCATTTATTTTGGTGTTTCGACTAATTTTGTTGGGTTTACCCTCGTTTTGAAAACGGCCAAAGTTTTTGGGGGCTAATGTCCTGGGTGTTAAATCGACCATTATCTGAATGGTCAAACCTTGTTTGTTAAATCGCTTTTTTGTACTCTACAAGTAATCACCTTGTGACAATCGATTTTTTATACTAGGCTACTCGCCGCTTTTGTCTGCTGTCGGTAAAGAATTATTTGACCACAGTAAAAAAAAAAAAAACACTCGCAAAATAGGCGGGTTTCTGTCATTATTTCCGCTTGATCGACACCGAAGTAATAACCTCAATATTCGTTTTCTTTTGTTCAATCTTTGATTCGTTCTTTTGTTAACCGGGCGAATAACCGCGGTTAAAATAGGACAACCTGTATGTCCGGCATATTGGATCTGTCAACAATTATTTCCACGAGCAATTATTTACGTCCGTTAGTCTGTGAATATCAATAGGTGATATATTTGATTCTCGAACTTTTCACAGACCGAGTGAAGGCTAAGGAACAATTATATTGCGCTAAAACTCTGTATTTGTTTCCAAGGCCTGAAACCTTTTCCAGGTTTGGGTCTAGAATATTTATATCGATGGGACAAATTGGACAGGTATAGCCTATATCAGGATTAAATTAAAATCTACATTCTTCGACTGTTTACATCGTTATATTCTACCCAGTTCTACTGGATATCTAGTACATGGACACTCCATACAACACACGTACTTATTTATAACTATAATCATATCAATGCTTATAGTTCTTGTACTACTACCGTCGGTGGCTCAAATACTAATAGCATTTCAACTTTTCACTGAAGTTAAACGTCCAAACGCCAAAGCTTATAACAGTAACAACCGGCTGCCGTGATTTGAACTATAAGGATAATCCATGTGGTATTTCATTGAATTAGCTGGGGATTATCTCACCTCGGTGTATATACCCAAGTAGACTATAGCACTCGGGTCATGTTATGGTTTAACCGAAACCATGGAGATAGAATGTGATTTATCGGACCGGGCCTTAACCCTAGGGTAACCCGTGATGTCGTTGGAGGATAGGACGCGACAGGCACATCACTATAAAGAGCTAATCCCATAGAAATGTAACAAATGAGCTCTAAATTAGGCATGAGTTTGAGACTCCACAAGGTGGCAGCAATCGCAATCAATACAAACATCTGTTTATACGTTTTCGGAATTCTTAAATCACGATATGTCTGCTATATTTGGTTAGCCTTAACCTTGTTCGGTATTTAGCACTATTATTATTCTTTAACACCTGGGTTTATGAATAATTCGGGCCACAATAGAGTGGCGAGAAATTATAGACTTTTAAAGTGACGTGTGTTTTGTTGCCCGATAGTGGTTGGCTAAACTCTCATTCTAACCATGTTTCAACCAGCTGCTATGTATAAATCGGTCCAATAATGTACCGTGGAGAGTGTGCGTTGACTATTGGGTTTATTATCTAACCAGTAGCCCCGTGCATGACGGCCTATCGAACACGCGTCACTTGCCTCATTCACGCGCAACTTTGAGCGGCGGGCGGAGGGGAAAAAAAGATTGCCCCTCGCAAAATAATAAGGTTATTAACGTGATTGCTCGAAAATTAAAGCAAAGAACATGCACCTCTTCTCGCTTCCAATTACCTATCTTGCTGTTAGAAGAGATTATAGGAGTGAATTGCGACAATGATGTACTTTAATTACATTAATTACATTATGAATTCGATAGTCCGAAGGGCCATCTCGGCGAAGGCACGGTCTACAACTAGAGATCGGTCCGATGAGCAGGGACCCACTGTGTCGACGCCGCGGGGATTTACGCCGATTTCCCTGGGCCGATCTACCGCACACACCACACCACACACACACCGACACCGCACTCAAACTTTCTCTACAAAATTGGACTGTGGATAAATCACTGGTAAAGCTATAGGACAAGAAATAATAATAATAATCATAATAATAATCTGTTTTCTTTTCCTCGTCTAATTCTGTCTCTCTCGCATAAACCAAAATATAAGAGTTGGATTATTAAACTCATCATCGAAATAATCCAACGAGATGCTATCACTGTTTGCTTTCTTTAAAAAGTCACGCACTGTACTTAACCAATTGTGCATTATGGTAATTAATCGGACATTCAGAATGGCTGATGCCATCTAACTGTCGTATGGCGTATTTTGTGACACGTATGGAGCAGTAACATTATATGGCACGCCGTTTGCTTCATGTTCTCACGTTAAAAATATGGTTTTCATGTTGAAAATATTGGGGGTTTTTTGTCAAAAAATAATTCATAAGCCCATATTGACACATTTTGCCAATGTTAGCAAAATCAAACTTATAGTAGTATAAACAACATACTTATTGGACGGATACCGGCGCATAATAAATATTCATTATTATTTTAATTTTTTTTAATTATTATTGTTTTATCGTAAAAAAAAATTCAGTTGAGATTGAAACCGCGTAGTCGAGAGACGTGTACCCACGTACGATGTACACAAACAGCAGAAGATTGTACCGGCGGTGCGGAAAGCCCGAGTGGAAACTGGCGAAAACTCGCAAGGTCAGCTAAAGGGAGCGAAAACACAATGCAGGGGTTGGCCCTGTACTTCAAAAGCCGGCTCTTAGGTGGGTACCTTGTTTAAGTTAAACATTCTTAAATGGCGAGGACAGGGAATAAGTTTTGCATTACGGTGGTATGAATCATTATCTAAAGTATACTTTTACATATTCTGCCCGTTGTACAAAATACAAATCATATTAAATAAGAAGGTATAAAGACTATCCAATTAACAGTAATTTCTAGCTTTTCAATTGTGAATGACACCCTTAATACTACGTGGATGTTTTAAATGACAGGGCAACGGGTCCCCGGAGAAGGTAACCGCGATGCGTTCAGGCAAACCCAGGGGGCCTCACAAAGAAGTACTTCCTAGTTGTTCCCCTTCGGGAGGTTAAGAAATGTACACAAGGCGAACCTGGAGCATTGTTTTTTAGATAGTAATGTAACAGAGCGAAAGACGGGGGTAAGGCAACGCCGTCTATTCCATTGTTCGAGTTCCAGGGACTACTTTTTAATGGAGGCTTTTCAATTAGAGCCAGGCAAGGAGCGGACGTGGAAACAATGTGGATGATCGACCGCTTTCTTGACTGGCAGTCTCAGAGGGAAAGAAGAGTAGGCAGGTGAACAATAGATAGCAACGAAAGATCTGTCAGTTGGCTGTGAGCGTTGGTTAGAAATGCCAGTTTAATGACGACAGCAAAACAGTAATACCAAGTTATGCACCGCTGTTTGTTGCAACAACTATACTTTACGTTAGATGCACATCCATCTACAATTTCTAATTGATCCATTAAACGGTTGAGCTTTAATATAACCTTGAATAGTGGTCACGTGACAATCTCTTTTTCCTTCGACAAAAAGATTGTTTTGACTGTCAAATACCGACAAATGACTGTCGCTGTTTGAGGATTCATTGTATTATTCATGAAGTTGATAAGATGTTTGTGTTAATTAAGCCGAACAAACTGAGCAATAACGGTATCGACCAGGATTGTTAGGAAACTTTAGAATTATTTTTAACTTTTGTATTTTTACTGGGGAAAACTATTGCGACTTGCCTAAAATTTTAAATATACTACACACCTTGAGTTTTTAATGCGTTTTTCTCTTGAAAAAGAAATGTCTGTAACCGCTATATAAAAACATGTTTGCCTTGCAACGTATGAACGACGTAAATTGAAAACAACCAATAACAGGAGTCCAAATTCATGATCAAGTGTCCGGCTATACAGTACTAAAGTTTGCAACAGAAACAAGAACAGTTCTTATAAATCTTTGATAA
The DNA here is from genome assembly GCA_032273685.1 of Pteraster tesselatus. Classification (NCBI taxonomy): domain Eukaryota; kingdom Metazoa; phylum Echinodermata; class Asteroidea; order Velatida; family Pterasteridae; genus Pteraster; species Pteraster tesselatus. The sequence continues at coordinate 695,459 of JAVCKS010000011.1, read as the reverse complement.
GCTCAAAACAAGTTTTCCCCAAGCAAAAACGTGTTTTGGGGAATTTCGTTTACTGTCTGCGTTGCCGGAAAGTTTTGCGAATCAAGTTCTATTGTTTTGTAAACATATCTGTTTACCATTGACTCGTTTTCGGTATAGCGTTTATTAGGGACGCTTTTCAGAACAAACTTACTAGAACTCTGTAGTAAACGGGATTAAAGTAAAAATCGATTATCTCGGCTAATGCTTGTCTACTAATCTTATACCTGTGAAATATGATTCCATCTGGTTTTGTAGTTTTTTTTAAATCTATTATAAGACGACTGACCTAACAGCTTGATACCAAAATATACGACTCAATGACACACATTGAACATAACTCCCGCGTCTCAATAAAAGCTATATTAGTATGCGTACGCGAACACAAGACGCTGAGCAGTTGACCGTACAGAGTTAATCCAAATTAACGTCCTTCAGAGCCCCTCAGTTTGTACTCAACAAAAAACATTATCTGATACATGTATAATGAAAAATGTATCTATCAGCCTTGACATCGTGCAAATCTTAACATAATAATACTTACTAAATACAAGAGGTAATTAGGCTCTGTACAAACGTTCGACAATGAAGCCACCAGTGCTGTTGGCAGCTTAGCATGGCTATTAGCTTTACTTAATGATATGCCGCACGGCGCGAAAATCCATCCACCGATTGGCTACCAGCCAATAAGTAATTTGGACAAGAAACTATTCAGTAACTATCCCTGGATGGTTTGCACCGTTATCATTGCAAACCCAACAACAAGGGCAACGTACCGATTTGTCAATTTAATGTTTGCAATTATATCGGAGAGTACATCGTAAATTAGTTTTTGTATACAAATCAGAACCCCGTTTTGCTGAACAATGTTAGCTCGGTATTAATAATGGCACAGCTCGATTTGGAATTTTGTTAAGAATAAAATGGTATACATATATTATGGGTTTGTAACATCCCTATAGCCGTATACATTCAGTGAAATAATGCTTAATGTAAGATGTGTGTTGTAAAGCTTCGGTCGCAAACGTTTCAACAATTACGACTGGATTATTGTTTAAACAGTGACCAACCCGTGCGACCTACCGCACCGGTTATAATTAAGTGTCTGTAGGTGGGCAAGGTTGGATACGACGGATTGGCAACCGACATACAAAGGACCAATTTTCCCGGTACGATTTTTAAAGGATCAATCCGAATGAAAATAAACCACAATTGGGTGACATTTGGCTTGCCCTCGGCACCATTCCGTAGCAATCTTTCTAACGCTTTCGGGTTTCTGTGAGCCAGGCGGTGTCCAACAATAATATTGATTACGGGTTGTTGTTACATCAACACGACCATTGTTAGAACGGGCCTTTCAAATGGCCAGTTGCTCAAATTGTGAATTACCCCTGTGCATAATTTTCAAACGGACTTTGAAAGATAATCATCTTGGTTAATTTCATATTTGAACGTAAATCGCTCACTGACGCGAATAATGAATTTATTGTCCAACTTGTGATTAGTCGACATATGAGTGTGTTTTTTGTTGCCGGTCGTGCATACATATGGCGTGTTTGACCGCCCACGTTTGGCGGTGTGATGGTTCGAGGTCAATCCGGGTGTAATCGCGGGGACTTTCGCAGTCAATCTACAATAGCTGGACAGGTTTTTTGTTATACTGCTCGCTGGCTGTTGGTCAGCTTGAACAATAATACAGCCATCTACCAGTAGGGTTATAGTGTGGCATTGATACAAATGTTATTTATATTGCAGGTCACGAACTTTACCAGCCCCTACTGACCAATGACGAGCTGAATACTGTATTAAACTAACAATAGCGGTTTTCTTTGTCCGGTGAGCTACTTTCTATTGCTACTTGTTCATAGTGTCATAAGACTAACTGACCCAATGTACTAGTCATTTTCTCAAGGTGGCGTAGTGGTACGTTTTTCGCCCTCCACCATCGGAACCGCCCGGGATTGAACCCGGGGACTGACACGAGAATAGGGTACTCCCAGCCCCGTAGCGTTTGCCACCAATAAAAACTGTAACTCACATTACATCCCCTCCTAGTATGGTGAGCGTATCAAAATTGCATGATCCCATGATACAGACCATTATGGTAGTTAGGTTAAAACTGTATTGAGTATCAAGCACTGTCTTTGCCTTGAGTACTGGAGGTGCGAATCCCGATGATGATAAGATGTGAATTGTTTTTTTTGGGGGCCATGCCTAACCTTAAAACAAACACTTTTTTTCTGCCTGCGATGCAGAGCTAATGGTCTGGCAATAAGTACATGTACTATACACTACCTCCTTAGTAGGGGTCATTTCCTTTGCACTCCATCCCAACCACTAAACTGTTATTAGACCCCAAGACGATCCCCTTCGCATAGTGGTCACGTGACATTTTAAACTGACGAAGTTTAATACCAAGTGTTAGAAATGTACTTACAGATTCATATCTATATTATTAAGCAAATGTTCAATACTAGTTTTTGGAAGTGAGTTTGTTCATAGTTCCCGTTTTCCCTCAAATCACCCTTGTGGCCGCCATTATGGATATCCTTAGACATCCTTACTGAGACCACTTTTATTATATTTGATTTTAAAACAAATTTTGGGGGAGGAGACATCCTGAATATGTTTTTGGCATTGTCTCAGGAGTTGTCTTGGTTTGAACGGTGGGGATAGTTCAAAGTGTCTTGGGTCCCATCGAAGGACACGAATACATATCAGTCCCACAAGTTATGTAAACTACTTGGTTAAGGGAGAAGTTTGCTATAGATTTGTTAAATATTCATTTTACCGTATAAGTGACCGAAAACAGAGAAAGGTAACGGGCGTAAAACCACTGCGTAAAACAAAAGGGTCATTTGGACATGCTTGGAGTGAAGTTTACCTCTGATTGGACATGTATAATGGGGAAACTTCCCCTTTAATTACTGAGTCGACGTTAATAAATTAGTTCCCATAGCGTTTACAAGTTCAATACTAGTTTTTGGAAGTGAGTTTGTTCATAGTTCCCGTTTTCCCTCAAATCACCCTTGTGGCCGCCATTATGGATATCCTTAGACATCCTTACTGAGACCACTTTTATTATATTTGATTTTAAAACAAATTTTGGGGGAGGAGACATCCTGAATATGTTTTTGGCATTGTCTCAGGAGTTGTCTTGGTTTGAACGGTGGGGATAGTTCAAAGTGTCTTGGGTCCCATCGAAGGACACGAATACATATCAGTCCCACAAGTTATGTAAACTACTTGGTTAAGGGAGAAGTTTGCTATAGATTTGTTAAATATTCATTTTACCGTATAAGTGACCGAAAACAGAGAAAGGTAACGGGCGTAAAACCACTGCGTAAAACAAAAGGGTCATTTGGACATGCTTGGAGTGAAGTTTACCTCTGATTGGACATGTATAATGGGGAAACTTCCCCTTTAATTACTGAGTCGACGTTAATAAATTAGTTCCCATAGCGTTTACAATTTTAGTTTGGTAATTGTATGGCTCTCTATTATAAAATATAAAATACAGCGTTTTTGTTTACCACAAGAGTAAATTTACAAGAGTAAATCTAAAGAAGGACCACGGTCTTGTTAATCCTCGAACCGTCTTAGACCAGTCCCCCGACCACTCTGAACAACGCTGATGTACAACTTTAGAAGAGCCTTTCCATTTTCTACGATTTCCTACAATTAAAATGGCACGGCGAGGACAATTAGGACGATCGATCATCGAGTTTGTTGTTATTACAGTTTGATATTGAAACGTTACACCAAGGTAATTAATTCCCCGTCAATTTGAATAGACCCCGCGCTGAATGGGACCCAACAATGGGCGTCCAAGTCTGATGAGTCGCTTGTTGAACAGCAACTCAGTGACATCGCCACAACAGGTTATTCCAAACCGAACGCAGCAAATCAATGAAAGGAAATTCCTTGTTTAACAGGAATCTTTCAATGGGAGACTAGTGTATATTATTAACTGCACGCTTCACTGTGTGAACTGAATACACGGATCTAATTGGATTTTGATTTTGCTCACTCCTCTATACCTTTGGACATGGACACAATGATCAACTCCAGCAGAATTCCTTTGGTTGGTTGACTGGCAGTTGTTTTGTTAACAGAGGAGCCTATTGTTGGCGTAATAATCCCTTGTCATGCCAGTAACTATTGAAGCACCTCGTTTGGTGATTACAAATAAAGAAACGCAATCTAGTTTAATTGCTGTCGTCAGCAAGCGCGCGTTACCCATTATAAATTTTCACTGTAATTTATTTTGGGGTGGCGTTTTTCACGCTTTGTTGGCTGTAATTTGTCACGTTAACAATTTACATGTATTGGTATTAGTGGGGGCGCCGAATATTGGTCCCTAAAGTAAATTAAAAATCCTACAAATACACCTTTCTCCCAGGATACATTATTTTGCATAAAGGTAAAGGCAAGTACAATATAATTAAAGAAGGGGATCAGATGCGTGGTGGTACTTTCATCGTCGTCGCCACTGGAACCCTATAGTTCGACAAGTGAATCTGGTGTTCAGTCCCTACTTGACCTCTGTGTTGTGCCCCTATTTCTAGGGCTATTGCCCCACCTCTGAAACCACGTAACTTCTTTCTCTTGCGATCCGATTAGAATAATTGCAAAGCAAGAGCAAGTATAGTAAAAAGCAAGTTAAGTAGTAAAAGTAATTAAGTATAGCAACTGGCACAAAATTTGCTAAATATTATTTAACAACAACAGGAACGCAAATTCTCTTGTGACATCTGTCCAGTTTGGAATTGGATTATTATGATTGATAAGAGACATTCACAAAAAATAACACTGGAATTTTAGACACAAATGTTATGAATACAATGTGTTATTTTGACTTCTAAATAATAGAAGATATTTTTGTGCGTGTATCAAATTGTATCTGATGATACATGCGTTTAGCCCTATTATTCACATGTTGTGTACAATTGGCCAAGGTACAGGCGTTAACTGTCTACGAAACGTTTATATTAAAAATTGGACTGCATTGAATGCCGTCATTATTCACAGTCAATAAGTTTACCTTAATGCTGGTTTAAAAATTCAGATCGTACAACACAAAGATCGGCCTCTCCCTGTTTAGCAAGGGAACCAATGTAACGGAAGATAGAGCATCGTCAACAGTTGGGTAGGTCATTCGCCTGTACCCCTTTTACACTACAAAACATCGGAATTATCTGGTTTAAAACCCCAAACGCTATTGGTTGTGTAAGTCGACGCAGAACATTTACCAACTCAACAACCGATGGCGCCCTTTCATTGGTTATTCACTTCCGTTGCAATTTCTTCAGGCGGATCTTTGCACTACACGATCTTCGATTTAAGTGCTAATATTACATGTAGTTTTAATTTAATTAGGCGTATACGAGTTGTTAGTAATGCAAAAGTGACCGTTTGCATTGGTGTCGATCAAAGTCGGTTTCTTCGAGATTCAGTACAGAGTTCGCCGCATGTTGTTGCCATTTCATGGCACCGACCACTGCCCATAAAACCACTGCCCAGAGCAGGCCTTGAGAGTTATGCCTATGCCTGCGTATGGCATTGCGGCTTCGAGAACAGGTTAATTCAATGACATTTGTACAATTCTCAAAATGTCACTTTTCATGGAAAAGAAAGTGTGTAATTCCGACGGTCCAGAGGCAGCATGATTCATTCCACGCAGTAACCCCTCCCAGTACAGGGCAACCGCGTTCATTCCCCGCCATAGCTGCTGTACCCATTGCTGGTCGGTCAGGTATCGCTTTACGGTTGTTGCACTTTTCATCAAAACAGTCTCTGTAAACCGCTCGGGCAAACTCCGAGCAGCGGTCCTTTTTCCTCCCCTCCCTTTCTTCCATGCAGACTTTCCCTCTTTATTCGAATGCCGAAAAAGTAAGGAGTGGACAAAAGGGAGGTCGGGAGGTGAATGTTTACCCCAACTGTACGAAAACAAGAGTATGTATGCATGTATACACGTGCGTTGCCTGCGGGGGCCTTGCCTGGCTACTAATTCTCCTGCGGTTTCAGCTCCACAATATTATTGATATCTGCAAAGGTTGCTCCCCGAAAATACCCGCACTGGCAACCCAACCCCTCCCCCTCACACACAAAATAGAATGCAATAATGCAACTCCCGATGCTAGGACTGGGGACACGTTTCTTTGATAACAGCCGCATATTCTTTTCGTTATTTACAAAAGCCCGGTTTTCCCTGCCGATTTCTGGGGTTGTTCTTTTCGTAATATTATTCTAAAGGGGCGTGAACAGTCTGTGGGCGACAACGCGCAAACACAGGTGTTATTTGGGCCGGGTGGTGCTTAAAAGCAACTTTTGGGTGGGGAGCGGGAGGGGGGGGGGGGGCAGAAAACCTCGCGGTCACACACAGAAGTCAACGTTTTGTAGTTTATTTTAAATTATTAACCTAAAATTGAAATTGCTACAGTTTGAAATTGCAAAACCTAATATTTAGTGTTGCTGTACTGAAGTGTATTTTAACTTTCTCATTTTCAAAGGAAAGGTGATATTGATTACAAAATTCTCTGAAAGAGATTCCTGGTACTAAGGTAGTTTGGTTTTCCAGAAACAATGTTATACTATATGCCTAGCTAATAAATATCAAATATTTTACATTAATGTATTTCATGTATCTTTTTTATACCGAGTGTACCACTTCAAATACATCACATTGAATTGCGTTTGGTTTTATCCCTACCCGGTGCCCATGAGAATCCGCCCGGTGGAAACACCGTGCGCGCACGAAGCTGACACGCACAGGCCCTACCGAGAGTTGCAGCCGAGCAAGATACATGTACATGACTGTATTGACATAACGGTACATCTCGCATACGGACATTATTTAACAACCTGTCATGGGCCTACACTAAAACGCTTCTATCATCTTTCTTGTCCATCCTCTTTACTCCGATTGATCGTGTTATAGAACTGTATGCATGTATTTTTTAACAGCTACAATTTAACAAGCCAAATAGATTGGGGTGAAAGTAATGAGGTCATTAATACAAGCGGCTTTCTTGCGTAATGGTTGACAAGACCAGTACTAGTAGTAGGCACATTGTACGGAATGTCACACGTTTTATACAGATTTTCAGATATGGGCCTATAGAAACGTAAAAACTAAACGTAAACAAGTTAAATAATAAAGAACAGTATTAATTAAGGATTGTTATTCTGAAACTTGTAACATTATGCAAAATCACTGCGTGGTTATTTCTTCGCTGTTGTCGGTGCCAAAATCGCGAGACTTAAGGCCGATTCCTATGACGGCTACTAATTGGGCGTCCCTAAAGGTGTTAAACCACAGCCGGGCATCGTTAGCAGCTTCGCGGACCCATATACAAACTGACTAGGAGTAAAATAGTGTATTGTGCCAATGTACGGTATAAGCATTATGGTTAATGTGTAATTTACGGGATTACCTGGGATTACCTCAAAATTCATATAAATACATAGGCGTACGGGACGTTATTTCTAGGGGGCAAGAAGCCAGTTTGCCCGAACAATGATATTCCAGGGAATAATGTGCTAAGTGATAACTTCATGTACATGTACTGTGCCGAATTTTCAGAACATTTCCCCAATTCTTCTGCCAATTTGCCCGAATTGTTATTTTTGGGGGAAAGGCTTAATTGCCCCACGCCCCCGCCTCATACGCCTACGTGTGAATAGGGAAACATGGAAACATGTAATTTTCATCTTTATATTTTCAGTTTGTGAAATGCTGCTGTGAAGTGAAAAAAACTAAAGTAATCTACTCAAAACGATGTTGTTATAGTACCTGTACAGTTCATCCGTAGCAGATGGCCGACGGCTCGCAACAAGATTTAGACCCTCTGGTTTTGATAAGTACATGGACATGTACATGTACATTGCCTGAATAATGTTGTACATGTAGCCAATTATTATTTACTGAGGTTTGATTTGCACGTTGCACGATAACTGCATGTTTGTAAAGTGGTCGTTGGAGTATTAGACCCAAATAGCAGGTCCTTTCTCGTGTTTATTATAGTTTCAAAAAACTATACTATACATAACGGGGAAAACAATTACGCCAACTATAATAGACACATGTTCTTATCCATACTTACACTGTACATGCTATGGATTTGAACGCGGTACACGTTATGACCGTTCAACTATGCGGCACACCCGAAGAACCAAACCGGTGGGCATGCAATGGCCACTGTCTGTCGGCTGTGTCGTCCGCACACTGCGTCACTATAGGCCGGGGACCACGTAATATATCTCACTCGGAAGGGACCTGGCGATGCTTGGCCACCGAAAGACGAAACTTGTACGTTTTGACAGGAATTCATTGGGTTTCCCGTCTGACGAGACACCTCGGTGGAAGGAGATCCACTCAGTACAGCTGCTGCCGACAGTAGCGAACGTTGAAGCATATTTATTGTACACTGTATTGCAACTGGTATGCTCTTCGGGTGCTGTTAATGGCGATGTCTCGTGAAAGACGACAGATGATCAGCACGACTTTTTCGAGTACTACATTTTGGGTTTTTAATACACGGTTTTTGAAGACTTTTCTATTGACAGATATCGTTGTTTTTCATCTTTTAGCAATCCATTTTCTAAAAGTGGTTCATAATATTTCTACGAAACTACACGAAACTACAATAATTGTAGACTGTTGCGACTTCCCCAAATCCCGACTGCCCGATCCTAAAACCTACATACGGTTCTTACTTGAATCAGATTGTCCACTTATTTATAAAGCCACGTGAGCGACGAGGAATATAAGAATATTAACCCTATACGTACTTGCCAGAGTCGCGAGACTAAATCTTCGCCTCGGAACGTGCGACAGCATCGAAATACAACTTAACTGGCTAAGCATTCCCCGCGCGTAATAAGCCGCTTTCTCCTGACTACACATGTAAATCCATGCAGTACTTGGTGTGGCTGTTTACAGCAGGTATTACGAACCGTTTTGTGCAGGCCGAGGTATTTTTTACATACCTTCCATGCACCCGGAGAAGGGTTTTTCCTTTATACGATTAGCAGGTATAAATATACACAAACAAAACACAGAATTACAAGGATTTACTTTTTTTATAGTTAAAGCTTTAAGTATATTACACGCTTTGACTTTTCAACCGCACAGACCCGGCGTGAAAATTGTACAAATTATCGACCGGGGTTGCAACGCATTGACAATAGCGTCGACTGCAAAGTCCTCGACGACTTGCATCAGACGATTAGTGGCTATGAAAAGCCCCAATGCGAGATTTAGTTGGTAAAGAACGGCTTATACGGTCTATCAATGGGGCAGAGCGTTGATATTATTAAGTACATTCTCACAACCGATTTTCATTGACCCTATTATGATGACATGGTGGAGTGATTCTTCTTTAAATGCTGGCTTTAGCCCAGACAAAGTCTTACACTGCCGACCGGCTTTAGTTGATTACGGAAATAATCCCAAGACTCGTCCGAACTATATAAGGCCCTCTGGATCTCGAGCCGATCACACCACGATGAAGCACGTGTAGAGTCTAACGCTCGACTATTGAGCAGGAATGTCTCATTATGTATCTTCTTCCACGGTTACCGTCACTTGGGTCAAACCAATCATAAGCCAACAAGTACAATATTTGTAGCATTATTTTTTAACTGTACATGATTTACTTTGTATTAACGACAGAAGCACCGTTTTTTTTTAGTAGTGTCTGCATGGGAGCTGTTTGGCATCGCACCCCTTGTTTTATTTAGTCGTATCCGTCAACAGAAAGTATAGTCTATAAAATTGCAACGTTTTCATATTTCGCCACGAATGTCTGTACCCTGAGCGAAAGAAGTTAATAGTCCGATTGATGCACGTCTAGTCCAAACTATTGTGCCAAACCAGGGCTCAATTTCAAGGCACCCGTTTGCTGTAAGCGACGAATTGGTGCTTGATAGCAGAAACATCCGCACTAACGAAGCAGGATATCGAATGTTGCCTGTGTATTTCCCAGACATTCTCCTACCAAGAACTCCCGCTTACTCAGCTAGTGTACAGCTGACCCGGCGTTACTCATCGTGCAAAGAATGACGACCACCGCAGACTGAAGCCTCTTTCGTCATTGTACCAATAAATACCATTTAAGCATAGTATTTTGAAGTAAACATTCGGTGTGTGGTTAACGCAGGCCACCTCCGCGCCTACTGAGTATTAAAGACACCCCGGCCATTCACTTATTAACACGTACCGGTAGTGGTTTATAGTAAATTTACTGAAAATTACGATTTTGTGTATTTTGCTCTGTGTACATGTTAGTAGTTGATTTCCTTTTCAGGTATTATATTCTTTCTTGAAGAAATTGCATGCAAATTGCAAATATCGATATTCAAGAGGCCTGCAATGATTTGTAAACTATGCATGACTTGCCTTTAGCCACAGGCCGAGCATCCC
>JAVCKS010000011.1:666932-684915 GCA_032273685.1 Pteraster tesselatus | reverse complement strand
CGGCAATGCCGTAGTCATTCCCGGCAATGCCGTAGTCATTCCCGGCAATGCCGTAGTCATTCCCGGCAATGCCGTAGTCATTCCCGGCAATGCCGTAGCATTGCTTTAACACATCATGACGTCGTCTTGATAGCGTCTTGCAACAATATGTACATGTACATGTACATGTAGCACTCGAGTGACCTTGAAATTTTGCATGTAAATTGTAGACCATGTGATTTTTCGCCAACACGGTGGTGTACATTGATATATAGGTTAGGGGTATGTTGATAGGTTAGGGATACGTTAGGCATAAGTTGTTTTCGTTAACAGCACGCTGTGATACGCTGTCATACCCGGATAAACGCCGAGACAGAACAATGTTTTGGGCATGTTTTAACCTAACTACGGTTTGTGAATGCATACTCCTGTTCCATGCACGAAGCACCCGCACACGTAATCCTAATCAAGGTGTATTACGACTATTACGAATATACATGTATGTACATCACATGACAGGTGAGCTAGAAAACATTTGGCCTCTATTTTTTCTTTGATTTGTGACGAATTAAGCTTGCATACATGAATACCACAGTACAAACTATAGGGTCTTATGCTACATGTACATGTATGTATTTATACCGTAAGCGCACATAGAGATTCGCACGTTTAAAGCCAGACTGCAGATACAGCTGGCTGCATTTACGTGTAGCCTACACTAAAAAATAACAAGTAGTACAGTATGTACAGATTACAATAATGGGAGAAAACTATGTAAATTATTTATCATCATCACCGCTTTCGGCTGCTCCTATTAGGGGTCGGCACAGCGGATCATTCGTCTGCGTATTAATTTAGCAGAGCTTTTACGCCAGATGCCCTTCCTGACACAACTTTAGGTCATGGAGAAGAAGTCTTAGTGAGAGAAAACCCACGAAGTCAGGCAGTGACCAGATTCGAACCCGGGTCTTCCAGTGGTGAAGGCGAGGAAAGTACCACCACGCCGCCTGACCCCCTATGTATATTATTTCTCAAAAATGTTATTATTATATTATGTACTGTACTGTACATGCCAAAATATAAAATTCCAGCTGTAGTTTAGGATGATGTACAAGTACATGTACTCACTGTACAAGAAAATTGTCGGTCTAGGCCCAATCCTCTAACGGTATAGTTTCTGTCATTATGATTTAGAATTCAACTGATATTTTCCTGTTGCTTTTAGCGATAAACATTAACATGTTGTTGGGAAACATGCCACATGAAGGCCCGGACCTACGTGTACACACAAAAATTGTGGAGTTATAAACACCTACATGTACATTAGATTTGACTATGGAATATGGATGATTTGACCAAAGGTTAGGCCAAGCCTAATGTTATTTTCAGTCTATTTTTTTGTATTTGAATGGATAAAAATATACTGATAGTGTAATTAAACCTCACAAAGTGTTTTCATATGGTATTTTATATTTTATATTGTGATTTGTTTACTGGCTGGCCAGCCATCTTTACATGAAATGGGGCAGCAAACAACATGGTCGCCCATTAATATTAATTAACAGGATAAGGTCTAATACTTAATAGTTTTCTTAAAAATTATAGCTCACAGAGATAAACATTTGCTAGTTTTCAAAAAGACTCCCTCCACACACTAGGCCTAATAGAAGCCTATTCCTGTAGTAAGACATCAACACAAATTATGTCCAAGTGACCATGAGATAAAATATTTGTGGTTTACTTTAGGACTCTGGAACAAGAGATTCATATAGAAACATAATCAAAATACACACAAACACAGCCTATAAATAATAAGCTATACCTTGACCTCATGGGTCTTGTAATCATAAGTGGCCCAATAACATTATATAATTGTGGTCTGGCCAAACTCAACCCTCTGGAGCTAATAATAGATTTGTAGTGACCATGGCTTTGACATTTGTTAGTGACCTTTCCACTAGCCTCTAAATACATGTACACTACTTGATTTCAGCCATGACCTACATACATGTACTTAGGGCTAGACTGTTGTGGACAAAACAGCTTGTCATACAGTAGCCTACATTAAAACTAAGTCCTTTAGTGCAGTAGTTAGTTGACCTTGGCTTGACATTGTATTCAGATCAGAACAGTAAATGTGAAAGGAGTGCTTATTCTGGACAATTATAGTGGTCTAGTATTATACAAGTGTAATACAATGTTATTGACAGACCGCTCAGCAAAAAAAACCTGTGTAGGGGTCACTTTGGTTATGGGTGGCATGACTGAATGTATTTAATTAAATAAGGCTAATACTGCTTAATTAATAGTAAGTACATGCATGACATACATGTATCATGTTTACTCTAATACAATTATTTATTATTACATGTGCACAATATTAGGTTTATGTAATAGTAATAACAAAACAAATATCTACTGTTGAATTATTTGTCATTTTATATAGGCCATTACCATACATGTACATGTACACATGTACTGGTAGTTAGACATGAAAACTAAAAAAGGCATACTATTACAGTTTCTGTGTTTTAATGGCTTCATTGTCACAACCAAATGGGTCTATGTGCACTTTGTGAATATGCATAGTGAATACTGACTGGCTACTGTTGTAGGCAAAATGGAACATTGCCAAGATGGCCATTACAGGCTAGGTCGACCAAGGTCACAGGTTGTCCCACATTCAGGGATGGAGTACTGAAAGCAATCAATTCGCATAATGCCTATACACTGTATAAAGAAGAATCAGGACTGTCTAGCCTAGCCTGGGTAAGATCACATCTGTAACAGCTGACTGCACTTTGCTATACAATTTAACAATAGAAACTCGCTTCAATGCTCAGTCATGTATAAAGGACCAAGCATAATAATTTGTATTCCATACCAATGTATAGCCCACAGAATTTTGTTTTGAATGAATTTGTTTATGACAATTTTACGCAGTTAAAGGAATACAGACAGACACTTCACCTTATGTGCAAGCAGACAAATTCTACAGTTTAATTTACAGGGCCGCATTTGGTTATGAGGGAGTGAATTATTAACCAAATCTACCTTCAAAAGGACAGTTTGGGGTCAAGTGCAGTATGCACTGGCTAGACACAATGCGGTGATTTGCATGTCTGCTGCATGTACACCACACACACACACACTGATACACACACACACACATATGAATGTACACTACATGGCGATTCTACTGCCTGACCGTGCCGTTCACCAATAGGACTAACGCAGCATCAAGCCACAGCCCAATACAAAATGTCATGAACTCAACAACAACAAGAAACAAATTAGGGGGAGATCATTTTGTGGGTATTTCATGTATTTAAACAGCTTGTAAACATTCTAATATGTAAGTAGCTAATCTAGAGCACATGGTTTGCAAACTATTATTATAATAATTATTATATGTAGGCCTACAAATACAGTACTGTATACAGCTTACACAGGCCTACATGTACTCATAACTGCAGACATACATGTACACCGGTACATGTACGATCTGGGCCAATCAAAACAATCTGAAAATCGTCCCAAAGTTCAAAGAAATAAGTTTCCACGGCTTTGAGTAGGCTTCCAAGTGGGCTGGGCTTTATTGAGGGAGTAAGTGTTAAGGTGGTTTAGAAGATCTATAGCGAGGGAAATGCGCTCGATAGATCAGACACAAGAACTCCTTCCATCAACTCTGTGCGCCATCCGTGGCTCGCTTGACCATGCGAACACGGCCGGCCGTTGTAGCTTCAACGCTATCGTCCAATACCACTCTCACGGTCTGTTTTCAGTGGGCAGTCCTCGAATCACCGATAAACCGAGCTATCTTTTGCCTGACCAAAAAGTGAAAGAAACATTGCCCAAAGTGGGGCGAACTTACCGTCTATGGATCTCCTAAGCTGTTGGGGGTTGTCCTGCTTCCGGCGTGACATATTTCGCCCCTGAATGCCGGCTAAGCGACGGACTTGGTCTGGAGTCTGAACAAAGGCTGGGGTTACGAGACTGAAAATGGCGGCTCGGGCTCACTAAAACTACGGCCGGTTGTTGAGTGGTGGGATCAATTACCCAGGGTACACCTCACACCTGAACTTGGCCCAGGGGTCCTCCAAAGATACCCCTTGCCCCTCTTTTCGAGACGATATTCTGGAGTGAAATGTTGCGTACGTTATTCATGAAACCTTCGGCTATTGTGTACTTTGCTTCGTGTAAATAGTAACATAAACTCAACATGAACGCTTGGCCGGTCATTATTGTTGGTTTTGCGGAACTTGACTTTCGTGCTAGAAAGTTTACTCGGTTAGCCGGCTACGTAGTATTACTCGCCTGGCTAGTACTACTACTAGTTGTAATGGCGGACGGATGCATGGAAATTGTAATGTAATAGAATCATTCTTTTTTAGGAAAAACATAATCCCCCAATTTGAGATACTTTTCCGTTATTTCTTTATTTTATTAGTAATTTTAAAGGGGGCGAAATATATAGGAGAGTAAATATAACTCGTTTAGAATCGAAAGAATGTAAATTAATAATTTTATATAAATTGGCGAAATGTACTATTATTTGTGTCTAATCTTCAAGTCTGTGTATACTAAAAGAAAACATTTCAAGATGAAAGGAAATACGGCTATTATATATATTTCTATGGCCTTTCACACAAACTCAGGCACAGTTTTACAGATTACCTAATTACTCAAAGTTACTCACAAAAAACACATAAATGGTACAAATTTGCAAACGAGAGATAACCCTAATAAAGCAAGACGCTTTTGCGCACAATGGGATTAATTTAACAAAATCCTCTTCGAACGCTAAGTTTAGTCTTTCTTAGTTGACCACTCACAGAATTGACAAAATGCTCTCTCTTTTTTTACTTTTCGGTGACAAATCATCTTCTATAAAGCCAATGTAGAGGTTTGTTGAGTGTTCTGGTGATCATAGATATAAATGCCATGATAAACCCATCTCAAGTGGCTTGTCTTACACCATAAAATAAAGTCAACGATACATCTTATAATCTTGCTACAAGATATACAGCATGTTAGGTGATGCTTTTGTGCAATGTGAATGTCTCACAATTTACCAATAGTCACTAATAGTCACCAATGATATTTGCTTATTAAAAAATGGTTGTGCATTTTGGGTGTGGCTTTAAATGTATTTGCCGACCGATGTATATAATTATCCAGACACCACATGTTAATGTCAGCAGTAAACTGTAGATTAACATGTGTGTGAATGTTGTATTTTTGCATAATACACTTACATGTAAATAAGATGTTATGCCTATCGCATTTTACTTTAAATACACATGCGTAAAACATTATGCATAATATGTATGACTATAAGGTATAATTTTACGGAGACGTACGTGAACGCGCTATCAACCATTCATGATTTGCGTACCGTCTGTGAATGGCTGGCCGACTGCTGGCGCACTGGCGTGTGTCACTCATGTACTATTTTGCATAATAACCTCGCTCACGTGACGCATAATAATGCTAAATCCCTTCCGATCCACGTGAATGTTTATCAATGCTGCGAAAACACATCTGCTTTAAAAATGTTTAAATGATGGTGTACTTGTAGTTACTGCTCTGTAAATCGAAATCACCAATAATGTTTTATTTAATACCGGTGCAAAGCCTACAAAAATGATAGTTTCGTAACTTCATTTACTGAAGATGAATAATAATATTATTTTTTTCAAATAATCACAGACTAGGAAATTGCGTCATAACAAATGCCTAATCTGAAAAAAACATAAGTATGAAAAATATGTAAACATAAATAAACATTATGATTCAATATGTCTTTTGATGAGACTTTACAGGATGGAATCCACTAACATCAAGAACACCGATCAAATTATTAGGGTTCTTTTGCCAAAATTACAAAGGAAACACTGTGCATGTATATTGGCATAATTATATATTGCATAATAAAAAGATGATTACAAATAAATTTGGTACGTTTTCGTCTTTTGTGTTGGCTTCTCATCTAATATTATCCTACTGGAAGTGAACTGATATACAAAAACAAGAAAGTCACATTCTACCACGACAACTTCGGATCGGCCGCATGTGGCTATATGGGTTCGCATTCAGTTTCTAAACAACGCTGTTTTCCACTGGCTTGCCTATAATCACCCATAGAGCTCTGGGTCAGCGTGTTCCTGCCACGGCCACCAGGAAGAGTTGGACAACGTGCCACAAAACACGATTAAATTATGACTTAACTAATAGAAATCTTTGAATCGCAAAGTGTTCTGTTTTAAATGTATTATATAAAACTTTTCAGTAAACAGAACTTGTAGCCTTTCCTTGCGTAAAGCTGTGCGCTCGGTGATTTGAGCGCCGTAAGAAAGGCGCCTTCCCGCTTTTAGTGCAGACACCTTAACTAATTACCACCGAAACGTATCTGCTGGTATTTCACGTCATTGTCAACGATTGTAAGCGGTTTTTAACTTTTTCACTGTCTCCATCGCCAGAAAGCCTAACCCCACTGAGCATACAGTGGTTTTTCGTTAAAAGTGTATTGTGTTAATTGACAATAATGTTATTTTCCCGACTCAAGCATCAATGATCTAATGCAATGTATATTGCGTGTAACATAGATCAATCCATTATTCTTTGTTACTATTTGGACATTAAAGTAACCAGATCCAGGTAAAGGAAACACATAGATGGCATCGAAGTTAACTATGTCGTAGGCTAATGATTGTTTAGCGACATTATTTATGTTGTTCTGCGTTCTAGACGGCGGTTACAGTGTACGCCATGAACGTTCACTTAGATAGATAGAACAGCATTGTGTTGGAGGAAATGTTTTTCGCTTGTAATTCTAAAGAAATGTTATACTCTTTATCTGGACATTCCTCAAAATGTCTCTTTTCCCACAATTCCGAGGTGTTTCCCAAATGCTCAGTGGAAAGCGCAGACAAGCGCTAAAGACAAACAGGTTGAATGGCTATTATCATACAGGTGCCGGAAATATTTAATACATGATTCCGACCAAATTGGCATGGTGATCTGAATGAGATGTCAAGACGGTCGAATAACGCTTGTATGTAACATTGGCATGTATATTCACCAGTTACTTGGATGTCGCAGGTGAGAACCTTCTAAGACCCGTTCTAACACGTAGCAAATACTGAGTGCAAATAATAGCCTAAGATTCTCAGTCTGGTAATCACTGGATATCATTACGACACCCTTAATAATACCTGTCGCTTGTCGAATCTAACCTAATTTTATGACGAAACATTAAGGAAATGTTATCTAGGAAATGTTTTAAACGTAGCAAGTAAAGGAGCTAATTTTGAAAGGCCCATCTTCTTAATAGTTAAGACCTTTATATTTCAGTAACTTTCGTTGCCTGACATAATCTGTACCATGCTTTCTCGAGAGAACCCCAAGAACGCATTTCTGCCGATTTCAGTGTCAATACGTGAATGTGCTTGAGGCTGGGGTTAATATCATGATGATGTATGGCTGTAGGCCTATCGTGCCAGATTTCTGTGGATAGGAATTTAACATTCTGTGGCAAGGGTCAAATAGGACCATCTGTGAAAGTAGCCAAAAGTGTACGAATTGGCACGAGCAATATAGATTGAGGATGGAGGCCGTTGGCAAGCCACTATATAGAAAGTGACTGTGTACGATTTTAAACATGAAAGACGTGCTGGGAAAGGGAAGTACAGGGAAATAAGATCAGCCGCGAATTTCGTCAACATTAGAACGACGCCATTGGCTGAAATTGCGTCACTTAAGTTCACGAAGGGCGTGTTGTCATGGGGTTTCAATGTTTTCACAATAACGACGTTTGCGACACTGCCCTTTGCCTTCTCCTGTCGAACTGACCTATTCCACGGGTACAACAACTGGCTTGGTTCTAATCGCTCGGTCATTCTTTGTTGTCATTGGAGTTTTGTTATAGTTACACGCTATATGTCCATGGTTATGTCATGCTGCGATTGGTTTATTTTTAGCAACGTCTATATACATTTTATTGAGCGTAATCATTGACCCAGGACATATTTTGTGCCACGGGCCTATTTATAGTGGCTACAACGCTGGCCTACACTGTATGGTTTATACTACTATAACCCTATGGCAAGCGGACGTACCTAAAGTATCAATGCTTAAAAGCTCTGACAACGTTTCACGCAAACATGATAATCGCCCGGGATATTCTAGTAAGTTTGTTTTCTATCATGACTACCTCGCATGCCACAGAACAATCTAAAGGTTGAGCTGTTTCTGAGGACAAGCAAGTCCTGCGGCTGTTATAAAATGACAAAACAACACGGTGGGAAAACGAAGACGGTATTAGAAGGAACAACGTAACTGTGTTTTGTCGTTGTTATTATTTTACAACGTGCATTATCCATATTCCAAATTAGAGTTTATAAAGCAAAAAATCGATTTTACGGCGATCAAGATGATAATTATGGTTGTTCTGTACGAGATGAATATGGGCACTTCATGTTCAACACTTCTCTGGGATTAGTCGCATTGGTATTAAACTTGGCAAATGAATTATCGGCATTTCAATTGTAATGACTGGAGTACAATGCAGGTAGTGCATTTCGCGCAATCAGTTTTGTCCTGCTAAAATACTCTGATGATGTAGACCCTATTTATTTAACATTATTTATTTAAGAATTCAAAACAAATTGGCAGAAAAGTAGCAAAAGTGGACAATCTAAAAGAGATGTTTCGAACAAAGTCGAGATTAGAACGGAAACATTTAATTTAACCAACGTCTGAAGAAACTCGTCACTTCGTCAATATTTCCTCATTGAAGTCTAATTCAAGTGAACTGAACAGGTGTACCATCCGTATACATTTTTGTCACTAGCATATTGACGATTTACTGCCAAAAGAGGGCGTCCTCGGCAGAAAGATATCGAGTTGCGTATTTGTTTTTGTTTTGCATTAAAGGGACAGTACCGTGGAAAACCTTCTGGCTGGAGCGACAGAGACCCCCGGTGCGAGTCATCATGTGGTGTAGCAAGATCGACCACGGTAAAGTTAAGATAAACATGCTAATTGTAATCTTTTGCTGATTATAGTCAATATAACTTAGAATACGAATCTGCGAATTAAAGCCGAATTAGGTCATTATATAGCCTGACGATAGATCATTCTATTTAGCCTGAAGACTGTCCTCCTTTAATATTTGAGTTACTTTTTGCAGACTTCAGCAGTTTCGGTTAATGACGGTAGGCATGTTGGCTTACGGGGGTTGTCGACCTTCCAATCATACTATAATTAATTATAACTATAGCGATGTTTCATCAAGCACATCAAGCACATTAACCGGGCGGGCGTCTAGTCTCCCGACAATAACTTTCGTTTAAAATCTGGTACCGGTACCATTAGTCTGACATTGTCAATAAGAACATCTTAGAAAACAAAAGATGACCAGAGCAAACCGGTCGTAACGTTGAGAAACTGTATAAGGAGAACCGAAGTACATGGTGTATTCCGAAGACCACAAAGTATAAGATTTTTATTTATTTCAGATTACGTTTCTGATGCTACAGAATATGAATCTCTCTGAGCTGCATGGTTACATATGAATTCACCGATTTAATTACTACACTAAAACCGGTATGATCACATGATAATTGCCCCGAACAGAAAGCTGCTTACACAGCGACATCAATTCTAGTGTTGGACGTGTTTCTTGGCAACCGTAACCGTCCAAATAGCTGACCATAAAGTAATTTATTTAATTTCAATGTTTTAGCAGGGAAAAGTCTGGATGATTGTTTCCCATGTTGGTATCTGTTCAGTAATTGTGAAGGCCATTGTACAATGTATTTAAAGGTATGATACATGATTGTTTGAAATGATTCTTGGTTTTACTCGGAAAGCGTATTGTTTACAGATGTGATACTAGTATTATAATTCACGTGAGATTATTTCCTTTTGAAATACTATCTTCTTCGTCAGCAAAAACTCATTTAGCTGATTTTCCCCAAAAAGACAATATGAACGTGCACAAAATAACTGACAAATTAGAAACCTTTATTCGCTAAATTCACAGGTTGATGGCAATTGCAAACGCAAGCAGTTTTCATGATTACGGATGAAGGTTA
The DNA here is from genome assembly GCA_032273685.1 of Pteraster tesselatus. Lineage (NCBI taxonomy): Eukaryota > Metazoa > Echinodermata > Asteroidea > Velatida > Pterasteridae > Pteraster > Pteraster tesselatus. The sequence continues at coordinate 674,836 of JAVCKS010000011.1, read as the reverse complement.
AACTATTCAAACGGAGTCTTCCATGCAACAGACCGCTTTTGTCATACTGGTAACTCATACAGTCATGTACTTGTCACGCTCTTAAACTGTGTCAACCAGCTTCAGCCGAAGCACACGAACGAAGAATAATCATTGTCTTCTACTAACAGTATCATCAACAGAATAAGGCACAGTTATTCAATGTAAACACTATGGATCTAAATACGTTGGTCGCTTGTGGACACAGGTCGCCTGTTCGAATCCCGGGACAATTAGGTGTGAGTTGGGTTTTCGGTCCCTATTCGATCTCCTGAGATTTTCTCCAACTTATGCAGCTCATCTGAACGTCCGTTACCTTGAGGTGAATGTTACTCAATGGAACGGCCTTCTGTTATTGGGGGAGGTAGAGCAAAGATATCGAAAGGGACTTTTGTATTGTTGTTGTTATACTAAGATGGGCATAGGCATGAGATATTTAAAAGATCTCATAACAAACAATAATATATTTCAGTCTTTTATTACACTGTATTTACAAGATGCGTTGGGGTTAGCAAATAGACCTATTTAGGATAACGTCTATTTTCATGAAGAAGTTTCACAAATAGTAGAAAACGTCCTAGTAGAGCGAGTTGGCTAATGTAATACACGGTTTGGGAAAATCAGTCTTTTCCTTTCACTATTCCCTTGCCGGACCGAAACGTAATGTACAATCCCGTAGAACAGTAAACACAACCCGGTAAAAATGGTTGTCCACGTATACAATGGGGGTTCATCTCTGGTGTTGCATATAGTGTGGTGGCATGTAGCATGCAGGGGCCACCGTCTAGTTCAGAGAACACAATGGGAATTGGACGCGATCCCTGGGTCATGTTTGTTCCAAAAGTCACCCGACAGAGACCCACTCGAGGTTGGAGTGTACGTGCCGGGTCGATGATGATGAACCCAGGCCATATCGTAAGTGGCCCGGTGATTGTAATGGTCACACGAGAGAAGTCTGGAAGCCAACTACTCGTTTCGAACGTGTGTAATAAAAGTGCTGAAGAAGAAACCGGATTTTAATTACAGCCACAGTAATGGTCGTTCGCCTGGGCGCGTCCTGACCGGACTCAGTCGCATACATTAGTATGTACTTTAGCTGGTGCCACACTCGTTCAATGAAGTTAGTTCGTCCATATAGGCGTACGGGATCAGTGATTTTTAGGGAGCAAGAAACCAATTTTCCCGAAAAATAATATTCCAAGGAATATATGCTGAGTGATATGACTACATGTAATGTGCCGAGTATTACTTAAGAACCCTTTTCCCGAATGTTTCCGACATTTTGCCTAAATTGCCGGGGGTGGGTATTGTGGGGGGGGGGGGGGGGGGCAATTACACCTCCTCCTGCCCCCGGCCCCCCGCCTCATACGCCTAAGAGTTCGACCATAGGCCTAGTGGTTTGACAGTCCAGTGCATGCACCAAGTATCACAACGACGGATATTCTTGGCAATAAGTTATAAGCTTCTAGGAATGTATAGTGTTTGCTAGTATACATGTACTGTACATCCTTAACCACTGTTTGAAGTCAATTGTCTAAGCGCTTTATAGCTTTGATGCCAATTCGTGGGCGATTCTTGGGCACCAAATAAAATGTGGGCGGATGGGTACGGTATTGGTGGCGCTATACAGTCTCGAGAAGTTCGTATTTTAGGGTCATAGTGTCTTAATTCGTGTCCCGATATACTTTGGTGCCATATAAACAGAATACTTATCATGGTACGAAAAATAAATTTGGAGATTTATTTTAATCAACTTTATCAACAAATAATTGCGAAATGTAAACAAATAAATGTGGATATTATTTCATGCTGACCCATGAAGAATGATCTCATGGTCATTTAGGGAGACGTACAAAATGTCATCTCCAGTGACACCCTTATTTAGGGAGACGTACAAAATGTCATCTCCAGTGACACCCTTCAACTTGATCATCTCCGTCAGGGTTAGACATATCATTCGCGTGAATATTTTAGCGTTAACTAAAAGTATTTTAGCATTAAGATTTGTAGGCGTAACTAAACAATGAACTGTGAGCTTATGTTTCTTCATTGGAAATCAATGTTGGTGTTGATACAACCACTTTTTATTGAATATCGAAGCAGTAAGTTTTGGAAGTATGAGGTCATGCCAATATGTTAAAACAAAAATACTATTGGATTGCTCTATAGTTATTTTAAAAATATAAATGATTGTTTAGTGCGAAAACCAGTCATATTTCCCTAAAATTGTAACGGATCTGACGGAATACAGCGAACGACGTGTACAAAGAAGATGGAAATTATGAAATGCATGATAAAGATTGCGCCAAAAATAATTGTTCCCATGCTAGATAAGTTCAGCTAGTTTAACAAACAATGTTCCTAAAACGTGACATCAGACACTTACCCAAGAATGACCCATTACCGGGCCAAAGGTTTTGAACATTTAACCCTTTATCATGCGTATGTTCTAAAATAGATATCGGTTCGGAGGGTGCCTATTTGACTCGACGGCTTTGTTATTAGTACATGTTGTTAACCTCGTGTATGTGAACTTTCGAACGTTACTCTGGATTCATTATTTACACATTGAATGCTGCACGTCTCGGGGCGATGTACAATCAGTCATGCCTCCAAAATCAAAACAGTTATCGATTACGAGTTCGAACTTTAAACAGAACAATGTAGTTGACATAGCTATATGTTTCGCTTATCAGAGAAGCGTTTATTAATTTTCGGTGTGCAAAGAGATTATGACAAAAACCCTTTGTAAAAGTCTACGCTGAACAATGTTATGTTGAATAGGGATTGCAATTACAAAATTATGCAGTACCATAGACACAAAAAGAGGAACCATAACATCAGCTTCGTAACCATGAGTTTACAGAGTGAGGACATGGCAAGCAGTTGTGTTTGGGGGCGCTGTATACGCGTTTTAGATAGAGTCCCTTCATAACCAGAGTTGCGACAACCTAAAATTTGAAGGCCATTTTGTTTCCACCGAACACAGGAAAACAGGTGCATAAACATAATAGGACACACGTATTAATTGTGCGCAGTGGAATCAAAATGGCTACGTAGGTATAACTTTTGTACCCTCCATGCCGCAACTCTAGTTATGAAGGGACTCTAGTTTTAGAATAATAACACGTCGGTCAACATAACCATAGTTGAATAATGAGGTTTTGAAATTCCAGACTTCTTAGACTCCGTCTCCGTCTTACCTGTAAGACGGAGGTTTAATCTCAAATTACCTCAACTATTACCGTTCTATTTTTGTTGTCTAAAACAATGAGATTTCCTTTCCCTGGAAACACCTCAAAATCTCAAATTTCTGTGTAAAACAAAATTGATGTAAGTAAAAACAGAACGTACGTGGGGGCTGGGGTCCTTCTCCTGGAAAAGATGTGTTTTCCTGACACCTGAGAACGAAACCTAAAATTTCGTATTGCCAAAGAAAACCCCAATTTGTTTGCATTTAGTTCATTGTCCTGCACACGAGCACTCCCGAATATTTCTTCAGTTGCTGCTATAAAATTTACAGTTGAATGAGTGGATTCGGCGACACTACTGGGTTGCCTTGTAGTTTTCTCGCAGATCACTCGTGGAGGAAAATAATCTCCTTCAACACATCGATGAACCTATACCAAAATTTCAGATACCTCCAAAAACATTTTAGATTTATTGCTGACGTCAGATCCCAGCAAAATTTCTGACGTGCACATAGCTCCAGGTATAAGCGATCATAAAGGAATCTGTTTAAATTGCACTTACGTGCGCATAAATTGCCTTGCAAAATATTTATGTAATTACCTACACGCGTATATTCAAAAGCTAACTTTGATTTCGGCAAGATTTGTTGGCCATGCAGAGCAAACATAGTTGGTTGATATAAACGACTGATAAAAGCTAGTTTTCTTGGAGAAATATTCTTTTCAAAATCGCTGAAAATAATATTCCTGACTGTGTTCAATGACGAAAAACAGCCCGTGGCTAACTTAACTTCCGAAATACAAAAAATGTTAAATTCGAAAACGTATTCGGTTTTACAAGATTGCGGTCGGTCAGCCGGTCCACGAAAAACGATTTCAAAACCGTGTTCAGTGCCTTACGGCTCTGACTGTGTTTGTGCAACAGCGCCCTCTAGGCAACATTACCCTCCACAAACCTTTCCCCATTGTAGTGTAGTTAAGCTATTGCGAAGTCGAGCAATAAGTTTTACATAAACTTGATAGAATGAGTTTATGATACATTTTTTCCAGGTTTCAATTTTAGTTTAAACTTAGTTTTAACTTCTGGTATACGTCTACGTTTAATATCCTCACAGCCTTAGTGTTTTATAGTGTGAGAAGTCAGCCCTGGTACCGATATCGTAAGGTACGCAACATTTTATGCTGGCTATAGCAGACAAATTAGCTTACTCCAGGCGTATTTCACCCCTCAAAGCCCGCCGCACAGAAGAGGAAACGTTTTGAGCTAAAAGGCGTGTGAGTCAGTTAGCTCAGTTTATTTTCTTGAATGCGACAACATTTCCGCAAGAATATCGCCGCCCGAGGCCGCAAGGCATATACTGAACTTGTTTAATACAGGTACTTGGCAAATTCGCAGGGCAGGGGGGGGGGGGGGGCGGTTGTAATTCAGTTAATATCGACATCTTGGCATTTGATTTAATGATGACATGTATTTAAAGAATTTCGTTACAGACGCTGCGCACATTGAGAGAGATATATTTTAAATTGTATAAAAGACCAACTTACCCAACAAGTTTTGTGGTGTTTGAGTTGTGGTGATAAACAACCAGACAAACATACAAAGAGAAAATAAACAAACAGACAAACAGAGGGAGTTGATCGCTACCCAATGCTCGACGATACGATAGGGAGGGCGCTCTTCGACGTCCGTATAAGGATGGTTTGCATGCTCTGGCTTATCGCATTGTCAATTAATTTAAACAGCAATAACATAGCACAACCTGTTCATTAACCGTTCATGTATTAATATAATTCTATGGACTAACCGTGGGGAAAATACAACAAGTACTAACTACATTAAGCAGCAACCCCCCATTTCTACCATAATATAGCCTTTGGCATAATATAATTACTTCATGGTTGAAGTACTGTATTAGCTAGCGGATTATACCACTCTATGTGAAAGAGTGGAGATTGAAGTGAAGTGAGACACCACAAAACTGGGTTTACAGTATTGGGTAGATGAGTTCCACAAGAGGACGCACTTCATGGCCACAGTCCGAGCCATTACCCCTAAGGTAACGAGTTATGAACGTTATGTATTCGTATTACTTACATAATAACACCGCGAATGCAGGGGAAGCTCCAGGATTTTTGGAATTTCAGAATTGAAATGCATATAACATGCGTTTTCCTGCCATGTGTGAGAACGACCCCAGTGATTTTCATTTGACAAACAAAATGCATTTTGTTCAAAAATATGGAGTATCAAGCTGCATATAGGGTGGAAGATGGCTTGAGCGGTAGAGCACTCACCTCTCGGTTCTAAGGTCATGGGTTCGCTAAGGGAGCTTGTCTCACCAAGGTAATAAGCGAACGAGGGAGAAAGGAGGAGAAGAGGACTGGCCACCCACTCCAATATGCTGAGGCTAAGGGAAAACTATGTCACTCTAACTGACATTATGAACCTGCCTAGAAGGCAGATGACTACCTAGCATGACATCAAGCTGCATAATAATACACTAATAACGCATCAGTACTTTCCGTTCGGCTTTCTATCTTTTCCTCTACCTCTACCACAGTGACGTCTACTAGAGCCCTCAGCAACAGCTGGTTCCACCACCTTCCACGAATATCTAACTCATCAAGCCAATAACCAATATTTTATCATGTTATCATATAAATGCTCAATAAGTTTAAATTCGGACATGTCGGGCTCTGGGTGCTTCATCAAAGCTGTCGCTAGAACCGGGTCGCACAATGTGATCACGTACTATTTTTCGTACGTTTGGAAGGACGCGGGTTGACACCGTGGAGATATAATAAAGTCTAGAGGGTTAACTCACAGGAATTGGCTAGTTTTCCATTATGATAGGAGTTTGTGTTGCTATAAGCGTGATATACGATATGTATTATGGGAATAGAAATTGGAATGTTAGAATATTAGAATATAATACCATATTACAATATTACACTCCGAGAGTTATGCCGCCCCTGCCCTGCAGAGTTGTAAACCACTGCCCTGTGGTACGGATTATTAACAGAACCAAAGGCTAAGAGAGCAAACCATAACAGAGAACCATGTCATTGTTGCAACATCAAGGACGATAGAACACTGAATGTTTCCGGGCCACCCACTGCAGGGACTAGTAATAGCTTGAACCTGTCTTGCCGTGTTCTTGCCAGTTCGTGACCGCTAATTTGTTCTTTGAGAGAGTGCTGCTAGTGACTTGCAAAATCCAGCAAGCATGTTTGCAAGCAGCTTCTATGAAATGTACAACCGCACGAATCACAATACCCGATCAGCCATCGCCCGCGTTAAAGCTAGGTTCATACTACGCGAAAAAACCCGGACCGGATCTGGCCTAGGGTCCGGCAGAAAATGGAACGGCGGTAACTGACAACGAGGACTCGGCGAACAGCTTTTAGTATATTCGTACAGAGACAAACACGTGGCTCTCTGTATTCGACGAAACGGAACGAAACGGAGCGAGGAGGTTAATTGAATTATAAATTCTTACCCCGGGCAACAAAACAAAACTATCAAAACGAAATCTGTATACCCTTTTGTTTCGTTTAACTAATTACAAACTCGTTTCATTTCGTTGGGTACGAATTTAACATTCAACCTCCGCTGAACACACGAATGTTAGTGTCCGGAGGAGAAGTCTCGGAAAACTTTCGCTGTTACAAATGGTGTCAAGCAAGGATGTGTACTGGCCCCCACTTCCTTCTCCATCTTCCTATCAGCGATGCTGCACGCGGATTTTGAAGCACGGAGGATGGCGTCAACGACGCGGTGCCAATGACGCGGTGCCGACGATGCTGTGCCCACGGAGGTAGTAGATACTACCTCTACGGCTGTGCCAACGATGCCGCCAACGATGCCGCGCCAACGCCGCCGTGCCAACGACGCGGTATGCGGTGCGAACGACGCCGTTCTAACGGCGCGGTGTCAACGACGCGGTGCCAACATGAATACCAACAAATACACGAACTGCATAATTGCCGAGTTTGCATGAGCACAACAGAGAAACAAAAACTACAATTACGCTTGGGGATTAAATACTGCTACCGCACGAATTAAAATTAGCTTGTTCACTTCAATATCCACCAACATTTTATGATTCTTTTATGATTTGTTTTGAATTGAGTCCCGTGTGCAATAAATCCAATGTTGTTGTTAGAGGTTGTGTACAAATTCCCAAAACGCTGCTTTGTAACAATACAAAAACACGATTTTAGAAAATGTCGTCGATTGGTTAAACGGCATGACGTCATCGCAAAACCGCGTAGGCCAAAGTATCGCTTTAAAAATCGCCTTTAGAGTGGTAAATCACAAAATAATGCTCACGGATATATGGTCGTTCAAACGACAGTTGAAGCGACAGTTCCGCTTCCAGTGATCAAATCTGTCACAATTTGTCTTAATTACCAAACACTTTATTCTGTGTTGTTAAACAAGTCCTAATGGGCGACTATTGGTTGACAGGATCATCAATCAATGGCAGAGTTTTTTTTGTATTATTGTGCACTAATTTTCATAGCATTCTCTTCTTAATAAGCAGATGTGAAGGGGTTTTTGTGAGTCTAGGAGCAAGTTGGTTGGTCTTTTTGGATATATTCTTTTAGGTTGAAAACTTATGTTGCTACTATAGCAATTGATCGCTGTAGTAGGCGCTGTTTCGATATCGGACTCCGAGCCGGCGGAGTCGA
>JAVCKS010000011.1:601439-612700 GCA_032273685.1 Pteraster tesselatus | reverse complement strand
GTAGGCCCTTCATCTTTTCACAGTACGTATAACAAAATGTGCATCTTGATATCCGCTCACATCTTTGGATCGCTTACATCACCGGAAACATAGTGGAGATAATATATTATACAATGATATCAAGTAGATAAAATGGGCCAATCTTTTCGTTGTAGTATACTCATTCCTTATTGAAATCTACTTACTTGGCCCCTGACTGTGATACCTGAGTAGGCCTATTGATTGGCCCGAAAGTTTCCAAGACAAAACGAGCCAAACTATACTTTTGCTTGTTGGAAATTCGGCATTATCTCATTAATTTGGGATAATGAAAACCCTCCACCTCGATAATCATATGGATACGTAACATCTTGTATGACCAAACGACAAAATGGTAAGTCTTTATGTAAAATAATGGTCGTAATTTGTGAAAGACTCTATTCTGATCCAACAAAGTTGTAAAAGACAACCCCATTAATAATTGTCGGCCCATTATAACAACCACAATCAATCCACTCCGAATTGCCACAGTTTATCAACGGCATAATTGAATGCGAGGTTCCCTGTCTACAACAGCAAGCTATGTCCAGAGTGGTTAGGCCTGCATAATGATTCCAAATGCGCTTCTGCACATCTTGATTAATGAATCCCAGAACAACCCTTTCACCAATAATGGTGTTATCGCATTCTTTTCCTATCTTTAAAATGTAATTAAGTAACAATACCGCACCTTGACAAGCGATTGTATCCTTGACGGGCGCTTACAGTTAGTAAGAGAAGGAAACAATTTGATATATTATTAGTAAATACTTTCATAAAAATTGATTAGATTAGTTCTGCCTATAATTATATTTTCCCTTAACTTTTCAATTGTAGGCTGCAGACTGGACAATCTGATCAGCCATTTGTACAGGTTTCGTATTATTAGTATTTACGACAAGTATTACATCAAAGAAGGACTTTTTACATTAACCCATCAGGCACCTACGAGTAGCACAATGCATATTTTGTCAGCGTAAGTGTTTTACAATTAAAGAATATATATATATTTGATTACAATTACTGATGTTATATTGAAGAAAGTAAGGTCCCCTTCAACTAAAAATTTAGTTTGGTATCTCCAAGTTTCAGATCCGCAAATGAAGCGATACCGACAGTCACAAAAAACTACAAGTCTTCGTTTTATTATATTATTAAAACAAGTATTTTTATTTGACTACTAATGAATGGATTTGTCACAGGGTGCATGGTTCAGGAAGGGTATGTGCCTCGAACCTGCTCCTTGATGGGCAAACACGCAGCAAAACCTCTGTATAATTATGGTTATTGTAAGCAATGATTGACGATATTAGATTCATATCTTTGTATTGTCCTGTAGTTGCCCTTGTTATTTTGCATCCATGCCGAAATGGGACGCCCTCAATCGGCCATACTTTATCGTGTTCTACTTTAATACCAATCGACAGATTGTTATTCTGTTTACTTTAGAGTGGTCTGTCTTGGTAAATCAGTTGCTAAGCCGACGCTTCCGTATGTGCTATGCTGTGTGAATTCATGAACCATTTCTTAAAAGCCCTCTATAGTAACTGGCATAGAATTGACTTCACAATGTATAATATAAATCTGGAGTACCATAACCAGGTAGTGTTAATATAAAACAAATGCCTACAATACGGTGACTTATAAAAAGAAAATAATCATTGAAAAACAGCAACACGATCGATAGGAATCTAAACAGTGATGGAAATATTGCGTTCCCATCGCACTCCGTTATAGACATTTCTCTCTCATTTAAAGCTGTATAATACAATTGGAAGAAGTTTTGAGGGAGTTTTTCAATCATCTGATTTGAAACTAAGTTTTAAAAACAAATCTTGTAAAACCCTCTTCTAAGGTGGATTTGTTTTTTAATTATAGACATTATGATCGGCATATGATAGGCCGTTTGTTGTTTATGCACTAAAACTACAAAGCCATCAGAGCTTAGGGTGATAGACAGCTTAGAATTATTGAGACAAATCTTAAAACGTTAATATTTCGTAGTGATTTTTTTAAGTGATTTGTGATTTGTACAGACCGCGAGGACAAAATATCTTGGAATAATCTTAATCAATAATTGCTACGTGTATTTGTATTAGGAAATCAAATATTGAACCAGGTATTAACTTGCAATAAACAAGTTTTAACTTGAACACAAGTTTAAAACAAAACATAACGTGTACACTGTTAAAAAGTTTCTCTGTAAAAAAACGTGCCCACAGCAGAGTCTCGAGAACTCCTGTAATTTTACTGCACAATTCTTATCGCAATATACTACTTATCTGTTTTTAACAGACAATCTGTTTGTGATAAATATATTTCCTGTAAAAAAACTTTTCTTCTTTCCATTTCAAGTAAAATAAATTTAAAATTCTGTTGAAAACCAGCTATTTCCTTTCTTTTAGAATTATTCTTTAAAATTACAGATGGTCTGCGGCTACAATGATTCACAAAACAATTTTGTAAGAAAACAGCTTTCCTTTAAAAATGAGGATTACTTTATTTCACGAAGCACTCTGTAAAAGTACAGAAAATTGGTTCATGGGGTATGTACAAAATGTAAGCATAACATTTCCCTGTACAAAAAATGTTTTTTTCAGAAATCTGTTCTGTTAAATTGCAGAAAATTTCCATTACAACAATTTACAGAATAATTCTGTAATTTGTTTCCTTTTTAAACAGTGTACTATACACGTAAAGATACAATGTCCAGTTTCAAATTGAACTCACCTTGCGAATTAATGTTGAAATAATGATTGTGTTGGTATACCCTTGTTATTGGCTTTAAAATGATAATAGGGCAAGAGAAAGTCAAGCCAATACATACTCTAAAGCTATCCGTTGGTTGTAAGAGAACCCTAACGCATACCGGTTTATACCATTCAACATTTAAGGAGGGTGTGTAATGAAAATCATGATTCTCTGTAAAAACCATTTCTACTCACAGCATGCCTGTGATGTCATTGTTGAAACGTGAAATCGGTCTGGAACCGGACGGTATTTTAGTAGTCACTGCGCAGTTGCCAAACGTAAACACGTCATTCATCTATGAGTACTGATCATCAATTATATACTTCCTCTTGATCACTGTGCTGCTGCTTGCTTTCTTGAATCATGATCTCACTTATAACTTGTATGATGTTTGAAACATTGCCTGGATTTACATTCGTCCATTATCTGCTTTCAGCCTGAACTTTACGTCAAATACTGTATCATGCGCAAACTATGAATCAATATGAATCATCTCGGGGCGTTAGTCTCTTCATCCGTGCAAGATAAACAGACCAAAACCCAATCAGGGTCCATCCAATCTGTGTATCGTTGAGATGATGAAATCAAACAAAATTGACGCCCTGGGCAATATTTCTACTTTTTTCAAACATAACTTAAAGTATAATTAAATTTTATAAGTTTGAGGGTTATATTTTAATACGATTGCCTCAAAATAGGCAAATGTTTTAAGTTGTGTGATAACTGTTTCGTTGTACTTCTGTAGCGTCGAAAGAAGCTCGAACTTATCGTACAGTAAAAACAAAAAAAATGTTTGTTGTTATAAACGTATTAGTTACATGTAATTGATATTTATTATGTATTAAAATAATTTCAAGACTTAATAATCTTATTATGTTAAAATGTGGGCGTGAAATGATTACTTTCTTGAAATAGGCGTGATTCGGCTGAGATAATTATTTTTAATCAGAAGTTTAAGTCGAGATCAAATTGAACTCAATTGTGGGTGAAATAATCGCCTATTAATGTTATACTGCGGTGGTTGTTATATAAATAGGGACTGTTTAGGAGTGCAATGTCCCAGTATTTTCCTGAGGCGAAATATTGGTTGTGTTTTCAATGAAGAAAAATATTCGTACCATGTAACAAATGTCGCAAATAATTATTTTTTTAATTTAACGTCAAAGTAAATAATTGTCATTTGACGATACTATTAAATGAAATAATATTCTAATATCAGACCGGCGTAACAGCATAACAGTTCAAATATAGTACAGTAATTGGTTTGAGTCAAAATTAACGTTGACGTGGTCAGTGCAATAGGCCTATAACGATTCATTGAATGTCATATGACCTATAATTCTCCAATCAGATGGCAAGGATTTACTCCAACTTTAAAATATCGGGAATACTATGTACAACGTTGTAACGAGTTTCGATGACGTTTCGCAACAACTCTGCGCTCTCTCCATTTCGATTACTAAGCGAAGATGCTGAAAGGAAAAGAACGAACGTTGTATTTCGGCAGAACATGTGACTAGAAAATGTCGAAATGTAAGACTTAGTATAATTACAGTTTAAGAATTATAATGGCGAATTATCAGCCAATTACTGTATACTGCTGTTTAGAGTTGTATTTTAGCTCACCAAAAGTAAATGTTGAAGGAACTAACCGGTTTGGTCTTAGGCACCGCACATTGAGGGCGTGCATAGTTTATACAGTTGGTTGCCACTTTATTCGGTTTTTAAAGTCCCACTCTTACGGCCAATCAATATTTGGAGTTTGTGATAGCTTATATATCCTCCATGAAAGAACAAAATAATATTTCTTAAAATTTTTAATATTTTTGACGACGTACTAAAACTCTGATTTGGAAAAACTGAGATTATAAGCGCGGCCTGCAAACCATCTCTAACTTGTGTCATCAGTTGTAGAGCACGAAAGACACGTATAGTTTTTTATGTGCGTGATATGCATGCCCGGTTTATGTTATCAGCTCGCACCATCCAATGAGTTAAGTTCCCGCAAGTATTTCGTGTTCCACAACTGACGTCACAAGTTAGACATTTTACAGGCCGCGCGTAGTCTCAGTTTTTCCAAATCAGAGTTTTAGTACGTCGTAAAAAATGTTTTTTTTCTAATTTTACAAATATCAAAAATTCTAATAAACTCTAAATGTTGATTGGCCGTACGAGTGGGACTTTAAGCATCACGATACTTATCGCAATAATTTGAAAGAAACATATGAAGGAATGAGACACCACAGTAGCTTTGAATTCAGTACTGCCACTAAATACGAGTGCACTGCTGTAATTATACCCAAATTATCTGCGCCAACCTGATCACTGCATGCGATTTTATATTTGTATAAAACATTTCCAAAGCCAAGTTGAGGAACAAGACGGTACCCATGAGACCGAAACAATGAGCTCATAATTGTTATCATTTTAGATAAAATCGGTCTGAAGAGATCTACAGAATTTGCCATTTTTGAGTGATATCCTCGGTGATATGACCGGGAGAAAGTAATTTCTCGGATTGGTTAACATCTATTTGAGGGAAAATAGATACATGGTTGTACAAATTATGGCATGTGCGGCTCGCAATAGACGATTAGTCTGTCCTCTGGACTTTGGAGTAAAACGAATTGTCAAAAGAGGGCGCCATTCGTTGCTGTATAGTTGTCGAGTTTACCGAGTTCCGATTGGTTAACATCTATTCGATTTCACAAACATTGCGCAGTGCGCAAACTAACCTTATTGTATATGGCGCCAAATGCCAACTTGTCCATAATGTACGAAATCAAGTGGTTCTGTAACAGAATTACATTAATTTCTTATAATTGCGGAATATAAATTTTACAATGAAGTTCACAATGAATTTGCCGATAACAGTCAAGAATAACCCTTTAAGAACCACTTTATTTGGTCCAGAAAGGTTAAGTTAACATTTTTTGTCCCATACTTACGCATTGTATTCTGTTTCGTGAAATCGGCGGATGGTTGTACAAATTATGGCATGTGCGGCTCGCAATAGACGATTAGTCCGTCCTCTGGACTTTGGAGTAAAACGAATTGTCATAAGAGGGCGCGATTCGCATGGAACAACAAGTGGAATGCCGTGATGAATCATTTTGGTCGTTGCTAGTGTAACATGGATCTGTATTATTGGACCGTTGCAGTCGTATCATTTCTAGCCAAGTTGAGAAACAAGACGGTACCCATGAGACCGAAACAATGAGCTCATAATTGTTATCATTTGAGATAAAATCGGTCTGAAGAGATCTACAGAATTTGCCTTTATTGAGTGATATCCTCGGTGAGGCCGTGCATTCCACTGAGGAAGATAGTCCTGGAACAACGAGTTGTAGATGGACATTATGGAATAGCTTATCGAGATGGATCGAAGATTTTGACGATAAATTTTCCAAAATGTCCTGGACGTCCCACAAGAAGGAATGGCGATCAGCTAAGCCGGTTGCTGTTCAATAGCCGTATAAAGTCAGTTATTGTGCTTCGTGCTAAGTGACAGTAACTAACTGAGTACTAGAATAATGATATTCCATATTAAATGCTAAGTCTCTATATTGTAGATAGCTGCATGCTCTGCTGGTTTGTCTTGAACAATAGTTGTAGTACAGGGTGCCCTTCCTTGAAGGAAAATATCTTAAGCTATTTATTATTAGACGACGGCCCACTGGTGTCTAGTATTGGAAGGGTGCACGCATTCATGATACTTCCTTGTCAGTAGCCCAAAAACTAAAAAGTACCCGTAGTACACACTACTCGGTATAGCTTCTTTGTAAAAAATATGGTATCGAAATACACGTTTGTTATTATTTGCATTGAGGCCTCTTTAAGTGTCACTACGCTTGTGCACGTATTAGCGTGTTCCAGCGTAGAAAGGGTGAATACTTTTGTGCCGATTAGGTTTCCGATTAGGATTCTTATCACTATCGTTAGTATTATCGTAAATAGTCTAGTTTCATAGTACTGGTATAGTTATCAGGAATGCACTCTTGAGAAAACTGTTGTTGGAATTATTTTGAACCACCCAGGCGGTTGTTCTTCTAAAGTAATTATTATTTAACTTTCACAGATTATTATTCAAGTATGTTTATATCTTCAATATATCATTATGCTTCATAGGTCCAACGTATACCAAATTAAGTACGTTATTTTGTGACAATGTTCCCGCCCCACCAAAAAAACCAAATTCTTTATAGTGACAAATAATAAATAGCAGAACACAAAATATGTACAAATAGAAAATTTAGTATGGACTACTGGTACATTATATGTAATTATTATATGAATAATGGATCTTTGGTGGTGGTACCCTCTGCGTTCGATAAACAAACTAAAAAAGTGACGGTTCTACAGCTGCAGGGAGGCGGCACTCTTCTGGGTTTGTGGTGTAGCGTCATGAACGTTTCCCCCGTTGTATGAACGATGTAGGTGCCATTACCAACGTTGGTATGAACTTGAACACCCAGTAGACATCAATCCTAACTCCGATGTCTTCTAGAGCAGGTAGGGGAAGCTATGTAGTCGGGTATTGTAAGGACCGTGGGTGTGGGGGGGGGGGGGGAGGGACTATATACGATTGGTTTTCGTATACGAATCTTACACGGTCAGTAGATCGCAAATCTATAGCTGGTCAGGGGTAGGCCTTATAATTTTATGCCGGTTAAAACACTTGGACGTCAACATTGTCTACAGTAGTATAAGAAAAGGTAGACGTCGACATTTGATCCTGCATCGCTTGTTTGCAACCCGCATTGTACTACGCAGATTGACGCAAATGTTTCCACAAAATAATTGTTCTTTTAGACGTTTATTTTTGCATTGGATGGCAAGCTGTTGATGACGATGAATCTGAAGCCGGGAAAAGATGTACCCCCATGCTTCGAGTTGTATCCTACACCACCAAGAGAGGGCGCTATGACACTGGTGCGTGGTATAAACTCGTCAGGATTAAGTTATGGATTTACTTGTTATCTAGAGAAATCTGGAGAGCAAAATCATGAAAATATATTGGTTCCTTGTGGAGGTAAGTTGTATATTGACGTAGGAAGATGATGACACTGTGAATAGAATAGACACCCGTCTTTAATAGTCACAAGGGGACACACTCGATAATGTTCGCGCTCTACGCATCCAGAAATGCAGTTGCAGCCGTTTTGAGGGGTCGTTTAATCAACACAATATAGACGAAACTGTGATATTAGTGATTTTGTTCATTTGGACATAAAATTAAAATTAAATAAACAAAAGTGTAATGATACATCGCTGGATTCAAACACAACACTTCGTTGTTCAAAATGTTTTATGTTATGCTACTATAGCACACGTTGGCTCACGGACAAATTGCTGCACAATATATTATGATATATTCACAATATACTATGATATTTTCACAATATACTATGATTTATTCACAATATACTATGATATTTTCACAATATACTTAGATATTTTCACAATATACTATGATATATTCATACTATACTACTCGGTCCGCCGTGATCGTATCACGGTATATTTACACTTCTGGGTCCAAACAAAGAATTTGTGGCATTTTACTAAACCATTAATAAAATAAGGGCGCCGGTGTTTTGTTTGGACCCGGAAGCGGAATCGTAAACGATCAATGACAGGTGACGTCACACCTAAGAACCGAATACCCATCCTACCTACTGATCTCGCTTTTATTTTATTTATTTATTGGCACTCACTTTAATTTTAGGGTTGGGGTTGAGGTGTATGAATTAGCCTTTATCCTAACTCTAACCCTAATCCTAACCCTATTCCATTTTATGAGTATTAATGAAAGTCCTTACCGTTCATTGTTATGTTTGTCAGGCTTGAACAAGACTATTTTTCCCCTCTACCTCACAGCTCGCCCTAATGCGGATCAAGACCTGCACACGCCCATTGTGGTAGTTTTCCCTGTATCATGAGAAAAAAAATTACGCGTCCCGTACGTGTTCTTTTCAAGAGAGGGCGCTATGACACCGCTGCGTAACCCGTTAGTTTATGCTAGAGTCCCTTCATAACCAGAGTTGCGACAACCTAAACTGAGAAGGCCATTTTGTTTCCACTGAACACGGGAAAACAGGTGCATAAATATAATAGGACACACGTATTCATCGTGCGCAGTGGAATCAAAATGGCTACATGGTTATAACGTTTGGACCCTCTATGTCGCAACTCTGGGTATGAAGGGACTCTAGTTTATGCTTAAGCGACCTTCTTGTGTCCCAACTTTCCACCTCGATGTTGTGACTCCAGCTAGGTGAAATTTTTCTCGAGCCCAGGACCTACGTACATTATAGTATGTGGAAGCGGATTGTTTGTTTAGAAATATCAAGATATGTATAATGTTTGAAATCGTTGCATATGTATCATCACGACAACTCCCTTTAACACCACCCTCGTTCCCACAGCGCCCAAGCGCAAACCAGTAAGTATATCCTCCAAAAGGGCTGTAGACAGTAAAGTATTCTCTTACAAAATATTTGTTAAACCATATAATGGATTGTTATACAACCAAGTGTCGGTCATAGTATGACATGAACTTGAGAGGTTTCCTTTTACGCACAGCAGGGTAGTTGGGTCCAAAAGTAAATATCTGTTGGTAAATGAATGCTATCATCACAAACAAAGCACTACTTGTAGTCCATGCCAATTATACATATTTTACCTAATAAGTCGTACAAAAAACATCGCTATAAATTTGTTATTAGATATTTAGATTTTGGACAGTCATATTGTTTTACGACGTGATGTAGGCGCGGGCTCAACCCCACGCACTGAAGATGGTTAATATTGCTGGAAAAAAGCAATGTAATTGGTGATTTCCTGTCAAGAGTATACAATATTTGTTATCTCCTGTAATATAAACGCACCGTAGGTTTCCAAGATAGTTACTAAGTGGTTCAACGGTTAGGAAGAAATAAATTCCAAAAGGTTTCAATTCATTTTCATAAAGTTACTATTATATCGAAAATTGCATATGAATAATAACACTTTCGTATTATCTATATTAAATATCTTGTTTAAAAGACAACAATTATACTATTATAGAAACATTAAAAAAAATTCTATGGACAAGTGTATTTTAGGGAAGGTGGTAATTAATGCGCAAGGAAAATTCGTTTATAAATATCGCTCTCAATTTCGTACACGGTATTCTAAAGTTCTCGACCACATATCATAAATAGCGCCCTCTGTTGATTTATTTTTGCACACCTCCCTAAGATCTAGAAATGACTAACATAACGTGACGAATGGTATGTGATGTAAATAACTTATCCTCTCATGGTATTCTCGTACTGAGTTGTACGTATTGTCATATAAGTAGGGGTTTCTAAATAATTGTAAAATATTATAAAAACGCGTTGGAATAGGTTGATCACACAATCTTATTCTGAAGAACAGAATTTCCACCACGAGGCTGATACGACGTTTAAAGTGTTGAAAGATGATCTGATCCACGCGACTGATTAATTCAATGATCTGGAGAAAGTAATTTCTGGGATTTTCTTTACTCGGCTACCAGCGGTGATCGGGATTGACTTTGCGGGTTTTAGAAATAAACCAGTTAGGTGAAATCCGCGAATGACCATCGTCAATTTACAATCTGCGAACAGATGTTTTCTCTCTAATGTATCATACGAAGGGAAGTATACGTCTTGATAGGCCGCAGTCCACTGGAAAAGCAATCTAGATTGCTTTGAGTTCAAGAGTATCGAAGACAGAGCCAGACTACGGCATAGAAAAACTGTAAGCACACATCAAAGTGACTATCACAATCCTTTGTAAAATCCTTAAATATATATTAATTCGATATTATTCTTGGGTCTAATAAATAAATAAATAATTTTGTCTATTGTGTTGCAATAGTAGATCAGGTGTAATCTAGTTTGATTTCTTTGTTGCGTCTAGAAGATCCCGGTAAACTCAGTACAACACCAGGACGTTTGGCTGTAACATTAGGCATGTATGTACTTATCTGTATTATGACACTTCGGCCCGATCGCTAGTACAACTACGCATACGTTCATACGTGCTTCGATATAATATATGAATAGTTGTATAGTTGCATTGTTGTATAGTTGTCGAGTTTACTGACTTCCGATTGGTTAACATCTATTCGAGGGGAAATAGATACATGGTTGTACAAATTATGGCATGTGCGGCTCGCAATGGACGATTAGTCCGTCCTCTGGATTTGGAGTAAAACGAAATTGTCAAAAGAGGGCGCCATTCCTATGGAACAACAAGTTCAATGCCGTGATGGATCAAAGGTCGTTGCTAGTGTAACACTGATCTGTATTATTAGACCATTGTGGTCGTATCATTTCTATTAAAACTACACTTGGTTTTACACGTTTTGGTCATATTCGGTTAGTGGATTCTTCAGTTCGGCTTGCAAATTTGTAATACAAATACTTGTAATATCAATAAACATAAGCTTTTATAATGCTTTATGGGAAAATAAACTGCAA
>JAVCKS010000011.1:581578-601339 GCA_032273685.1 Pteraster tesselatus | reverse complement strand
TTACTCTTACTCTTACTCTTACTCTTACTCTTACTCTTACTCTTACTCTTACTCTTACTCTTACTCTTACTCTTACTATATTCTAATTATATTCTTATTATATTTTATTTAAACAGATTTGTTTTCATCAATGAATGGGTTATTTCTATGCCGGAAAAGATCGCTGCATAAAGCCACATCCTCTATTGCACTGCTTTACCTAGATCGATGTTAGTAACCTCTTAAATGTTATAGGTATGTACACACACGCATAATACGCAAATCTATATTGCGATTTTAAAGGGATCGCTTAATTCTTCGAATTCGAAACCTTTCGGTAAATGTTATGTGCTTCTTAACTTCGTGAAATCCAGGTCAAATAACGAGCGTATTGAAAGACTGGCCAGCCCCAGTGTGTTAACTTAACCTATTTATACTATAAGCACAGACGATATAACATACCGAGCCGTGGCATCGCCGACATGCCGACATTCATATGGGGTCATACGGTGCACGAGGCAGCACTGACGGTATTGCCAATATTATGCCAATCCAAAATAATTATAATAGAATGAAAAATAGACGGAAAAGGCTTACAGACCAGGTGTGGGTTGGGTAAAATAAACAAACTAGAAAGAAAAATTACCATAAGTCAAAATACGTAACAAAAATGTAGTATACGGCTAACATAATTTAACCCTTTCGCGCTAAATGGACGTGTATCGAATGTGTTTTTATGGCAAAAAAGGTTAGAAGAAACTATTTATCCCTAGAAGCGTAATCGCCTAGTTTGTAGTTCTTTGTCACGAGGAAAACTGTGGTAGCCTTTTTTCATCTTAAACAAAAGGTAATTAGGCGATTGAGGTAGTTTTGGGAGAAAGTAAGTGTTGTCGATGGATCGTACGTAATTGTATTATTGTCATAGCGAGATTTGAAAACACCGTACTTGAACTTCTAAATAGTGATGTACACACCAATCATTGGATTGTGTCCACTTGAAGGACATTTTATAGCCACATATCCAAATAACGTATTGTATCTTTAAACATATATATATTTTCCTGGTAAAGTGTCATAATGTACCAGTCATTCACCCCCGAGTAAGAGACAATCTGGATGACCAGGTTATCCGCAACAACACCGTGCAAGTCCCACTGTTGTTGTCAATATTTCTTTAACGAATAGGGTTATATCAATGAGCTACCGATATACCGGGTACACTATACTTCCGCGTATCGCCGCAACACGACACCCACAGCATGGGACATTCGACAAGCAGTCCACACAGATGTGTCCCTCTGCCCAACTTAGATAGCTTGAACTAGTTTTGTTTTCATATCAAGTTCTCGTTCTGAAATATGACCACGTAGCGTCCAATCATTTATAATTAGAAGTGACACGGGTGAGAGGATGGACTCGAAGCCGAACTGAAATTATATGGATTCTCTTCCTTTATTCACTTGTATCAAGGAGCAACTGTTTTTGAAGTAGAGCGATAGTAAATAATTATTTGAATTGCTACAATTCCGCACGAAACGAAAATTAAACGAAGATTAAAAAAACGTTAATGAAGGCGCTCAATTTCCGAATAATGATTTTGAATGACTAAAAACACTCCTCGAATATCTGCTGTGAATTTGAATGTTTTTCTAGTGGACAATTAAATTAAATGATTATTTTGTTTAGATTGTATACCGCAATTAGGCCTATGCATGATACTTAAAACAGTCTCCTGGTGAGAATTAACACCTCGGTTGTATACGCCTACTCTGGAAAATAACCAAAGCCTATTCTATGGAACCACTACAATTAACTACCATCACATATACACGAAATAACAAGTAATTATCTCCGAACAGACTATCATTTTCAGGTAATAGGCAAGACATAGATGTTTTTACTGAGAAAATGGCCTAAAATAGAAACATGATTTAAAGAAAACGAGCAATTGATAATACAGAAATACCTATGATCGTCTTCGTTATTATCCCAGCGCCACCTCTGTTGTTTTTTTACACTTTCCTCTTGGTACATTCTTCGCCTTCGCATCATTCTGGTGGAGCATCGTTCAAATTCTTAAGATAACACGTGGAATGTGTTTTCGGCCTAAATTCGTGGATTCTACCCAGATTTCTTATCATCGGTCTGGTGACAAAACCTTGTATCTAAAAAAGTTAAATGTTCAGGAGGGCCCAAAATGACCTGTCTTGATATGTTAACATAGTAGCAGCCTCGTTTCTTCAGAAAACAATTTTCTGATAAAAATTTCTTGTAATTAGGTACAATTTTGCATTCAATGATAGTGATTACTGAAGTTACGAGGTTATGTAATTTATTTATATGAGATACAAGGTTGTGTCACCCAAGTGACGTTATGACTGTTTCCTCCCACTTCTAAAATCGAAACTCATTCCGCAGGCGATAAAGACACTTGTACTGGATAGGATCATTTAGGTGTAATTGAAGAAAAACTACGGTTTGCACCTACTAGTTTTTGTTTATTCTGCTCCGTGTTTTGACCTAGTGCACATTTCGCTTGTCAGACGACCTCTTGTGCCAATGCATTACAAGGCAAATAATATATCGTTCGTTTACAAAATAGCGTCCACAAATCTTTTAAAAATAAGGCTAACACTAACAGCAATTTGAACGTTTTCAGATGTACCGTTAGATTACACAGACTACAATATGATTTCCATATGTAAAGTAGTTTTGTGTGTAGGGCCTAATACATCTCCGCCCACTTTGACACCACACCACGCGAGACCAATCCGTCAAGTAGAGAAGTGAACGCACAGATCCGATACTTGGTCGCTTGTTGGCCGAGGTTCTGTCTAATGTAAACCGCGTTGGGCCCCTTTTCATTGCTCTAGTCCTGTTATACACATCGCAGCTTTCTCTCCTAGGAATTGTTTTCCAGTCGTATTGTGTGGGTCTTGCTTTAAAGGTCTGTTCTTGCCGTAGATGTTATTACATTATTTTTTTTTGCAACAAAAACGGTTTTCCAATTTTTGCAATATTATAAATTAAATATTTACTAGTAATGACTACTTGATTGTATTTGTATATTTATATTTTTCTGAAAATGTATTTCATTCAAAAATCTAGTATAAGAATTAGGCCTACAGGGGGTTATTTCCATTGACCCTTGAACACAATAATCTAAAATTTCTTAAACGTCACTAAAATTAGCCAGAATATCTTAAATTTGCCAAAATATGCATAACTTCCTAACTAAAATACGAACACTAGAGTGGGGTTATAAAGGACCCTATATCAGAATGGTATAACAGCCTGTGTCAATTAGAGGTAAGTTTGAGTCATTAATTCTAGAAAGATTATTTCTAGAATTAATGAACTGAAACTTGGATTAGAGAAACTAATTTATTTTAAAAGCATTTTAGGGAGTTCATGTTTTGCACAAAACGTTATGGGTTGCCATGTGTCGCAAAATACTACAAAATTCCATACAAGTTTATTATTATTTACTATTGTTTTAATATTTTGTTTTTCATGAGGTGTATCTTATAAATCAATGTGAAATAGACGCTACGTTAGGTTTATTCAATTCCCGAATTTACTTTGAAAATTTCCTTGGTTATAGTAGTGTGGGTATACAGATAACAGCTTTAAAGGAAAAGAACATGGTTGAGATTGCTTCCCCTCTTGTTTGAAGTGTAACGCCTTGATTATATCAGGAACCGTGATTGTATCAACGAGCGCCTAGTACGTAGCGGTCAGGCCGAGACAGTGTGCCCCCATGGGACCACGCGATGTAGTCTCCTCGGAAAAACCTACTGCTCCGTCTTGCTCAAACATTCTCCAGTCATGTTTTATAATCATGTCGATTCGTATACGCTGGATGCCGTGCGACAATTTGTGGCGCAAACTGAGGAAAGGAATCGCTCTTAGAATTTTACTAGACTCATGCAATAATTATCTGTTCCAGTTTCTGAGCTGCGTTTGAAATAACGTAAGACGTGATAATCCAATTCAATTAGATTGTAATCCAACTCGCAGTTGTTACTGTTATTAGGGGGTACATGTATCATTAGATGGAATTACACAAGTCAATTTCTAACGAAGAACCATGCCATCAATTCGTTTGCGGTAAACGTAGTTCTTATATAATCCTTAACCACTTATTTTCGTTAAGATCAAGCTCAATAAGACAGCATTGTATCGGTTTAATAGGTTCACTCGGTTTTAAGAGGTTTACTCGGGTTGAGCGATTTACTCGAGTCGAGATGTTTACTTGCGTTGAGAGATTTCATCGACTGAGAGGTTTACTCAGCCTGAGTGGTTTACTCGGTTTGAGAGGTTTACTATAGCGTCGCAGCAGGTTGACAGTGGACGTTCAAAGATGAACGGTCCTCGTTAAAAAGTTTTGTGTGTATTCTGGTTGAGTAATTGTTGGGTGACATAATCTGGAAAGCCAGACTTGAGTCAACGTCAATAAATGAGTTTGTAACCGATCGTTTTGTATAAAGATTTATTTTAAATCAGCATTCAAATCTGTTAAAAAATGAATAAGACAATTTTTAGCATACGCTTCTCTGCAAGCCATTACTGTGGGCCACCCGAGCACAACGCGGTTGCGTAAACATTCCACACGCACATTTTCTTTATACACATTAGACCTTACGTTAATACGTAAATGCGCGTAAATGTTTACTCGGTAATGTTGTGCACGGGTAGACCCCACGCATTAAGAGCGTCGCGGAGAAGCGCCTACAGTGCCTTATATTGGGTTGGTGTACATGTATATATATGCAACTGCCCCCAAAATTCGGGCAAAAGGTTCTGAACATTACATGTATCACTCAGCACGTAATTATTCTCTGGAATATTATTGTTCGGGCAAATTGGCCCCCTAGAAATAACTGGTCCCGTTCACCTGTGCCAATTACTTACGCAAACAAGGCACTTAATCTCAAACACAGGGTTAAACCAGAAACCTTCCATTAATTCTTAGAATTCACCACCGTGCCCGAATACCGCCAATCGGTGCTTCAAATTCAGTACACCTACATATATTTAACATCGTGAGTTCATACGGTAGATCCTGGATTCTGGATTCAATTGTAAATAATTCTTAATACATGTACATTGTAGTAAAAACAATTAACACACTAAACAATACAACGCTTAGAACGAAACCCGATTCAAGAGGAAACATGGGAAAACCTACTTTCAATTTAAGCTCATGAATATTCATAAATCTTGATACTGCACAGCTTTGGAAGGAGGTCAAGTTTAGCGTCTGCTTAACAAATTCTAAGACCCAGAATCTAAAACCCTAAGTGTATCATGAATCAACTACATTAGCCTCATTTCTATCTGGAATATTGCTAATAATATTTCGTCGGTAATTATAATCACATCGCACTGTAAAATCATCGAGCATTAACATTACGTTACTGAATTTGACAAGTACTGAATTGACCATTAATGTGTATTACTGTTAGGCTACAACAGAGGATTTGAAACTGTTGATAGGATTATCTCTAATTGTTGTGAAACAAACATAAGTCAATTCTAGAAACGTACTCTAATCATATCGTTATAAAACACGCGTAGGCCTATACGAACACTTTATGGCGCCCATTTCATTACGTCATATAACTACACAGTCATCCGGCAAGATCATATTCATAGCCTTCTACGGGGTATACAACTACAAGTACAATCCTTGTTACAGATCTCCGATATGAACCATTAACGGTTTTAACTGTTCCATTTCTAACTCGATTATCCGTTCCAGGGAAGACGTCGGTTATTCTGCCTAGCTTCCACTGTTCACGCACCGCGCTTGGATCGGCTATCATGACGACGTCACCGACTCTCACACGTCTTCGGTCGACATTTAATCTTCGTCTTGGAACCAGTAGTGGAAAGACATCTTGTATTCATGATTTTCAGAAGGATTTACAATTGGACAAAATTCAACTCGTTTTGTCGGATTCTTTGTTTGCTTGACCGGTCCTTGTGGTACTCTATTAGATGCACGACCAAGAAGATGGTCGTTTGGTCAGATGTCATTCGCAAGACTAAAACATTGTCGGTATAATGCAAGATAATTATGTATCATTATGTAGCTATGAACTAGATTACCCGAATCATCACCACATGATTCGGGTAATCTATTGCATGGATACATAATTATACCGATTTTTTTTGATACCGGCAATGTTTTAGTCCTGTAAATGATATTGTAACCAGTTGTTTGTCGCCGACAAATGATTTATGTAGACCATGAAGATTTTAAAACCTGTATACATCATAGATTGTTCAGACTGTTACTACATTTATTAAAGCCCCATTTGCAGGAACAGTTTCCTCATGACAGCCTTGTTATATACAGACCTGTAATTTTTAAAGCACAACTCACTTGTGTTTGTTGGACTCTGAGAACCAGATGACGTCAGTACAACAAACCTATGAGCCCAAGCACTCTCTATTGGGACGTTGTGAATGTGGGTTGCACAATGTACCCCGCTGAGGTTCATGGTTAATAGCGCGACGAAGAGCCCCAGATAGAAGAGCCGAACCCGTGCGTTTCTATACGCATACGCATTATAGGTCATAACTCTGGCGTGGAACTGTCTCACGCAATTAGCCTACATGTTAGCCGAAAAGTTGAACATGTTCTTTCGAGCTCCTCGGTCGTGGCCCGGGAATTTGTATTTCTAGTTTGGGAAACATTGTGTACAGTGTGTGTACGGTGGTACTTGGGTTGATCACCTAGCAGAATAAAGTGAAAAATAACAAAACAGGACCCGTGAATTTGCATTGTATGCATCCGGGCAACTGCACAAGACTTGTGTCGTCGCGGTACGTTAATTGCAAACACAAGCGCATACCTGTCATCCTAGGTTTACGTCTGATTTCGAAGGGGAAGCCATCAGGCTGAATTACACCCCGTTTTGTGTGTGTGTATCTTTCATAGTGAAACAACAATTCTGAATAATTCGATAACCATATCTTTAAAATATTGAAACAGGTATCGACACGTTACATCTAACAGTGCCGTTGACGTGCTCGCCAATGTGTTGAATTTCTACCAGTGTGCGTAGATCTGTCACGTCGAGACTGATGATGAATTGAGCTTACAGTTCTACACACAATGACCATAATTGCTATACCAGTGACCTGCGGTAACAAAAGCGCTTGAATATTTATGGCATTCTTTTGTGCGACATTATGCGCTTTTTGTTTGGTGGTGTACCGTACTGGTTGTGCCCTAGCGCGGTATGTACCGTACGTATACCACACAACTGAGCCTTATTTCATGGCCCATCACGTCCATTAAATTGCCCCGTTGATTTGCCTCCTTTGTGCCCGTAAAGAGGTGGCTGTGCGCTATTGAGAGGTGCTGTTGGATTGCCACATCTCTATTCTTGATGTTTATGAATGACAGGTACAGTTTCCTTCAAAATGAGAGGGCCGTTATTAAACAAAAGTAAAGCGTAAACGCCAGTAACACAGCGTTCAGTAATATTGCTGGAAGTGCTCCTTAGATTGTCGTACAATACAATTTTGGAAACAAGTAATGATAATATTAAACTAATAATAAAAATCACGAGGTTGATGAACTTGATTGAAATTGTTAAGCCAACCCCTCGCCCTGCCAGTCATGCTTTTATAGGCACATCTTACTACAATTCAGCTTATTTTGTTTGTTTGTTTGTTTGTTTGTTTCTTTGTTTGCTCTTGCTTGTTCTTGCTTGTTCTTGCTTGTTCTTGCTTGTTCTTGCTTGTTTGTTCTTGTTTGTTTGGCTGAGATTCCGTCTGAAATGCAAACGAAACGTGCGTGGAAGTGGAACAGTAACTAACGCGCCCGTGAAAGTGCACACGCAAAAGGCGTGTGTACGTACGTACGTACGTACATGCAAGAAGGGGAAAAGGGCGTGAGCGTTTATTGCGCTGAAAGGCAAAAGCAACCGACGTGCGCGTGTAAACGCGCAGACGGCGTTTATAGCTAGTTATATATACCATCGTACAGACGGGGAAGAGGGCGTGCTCATTGAATGCACACTGGCATGTTGACGAACTAACCCTCTTAAAATAAAAATCAATGGGTTTTATTTCACGTTGATACTTTCACGTACACGTTGCTTGTACATGATTAAATATTCATGTGCACGAGCCCTGTTAGGAAGACATAAACAGTCAAGCTTGGTCTGCAGATGCAGATGCGTCGCGGGAAAACGTCAACCGAAATGTTTTCAGTTTCTCGGCAATTATTAAGAACACACAACGACACCAGGTTAATTGCCACACATAGTCAAATCTACCCTTTCCCTAGCAGTAAAAATACAAATGTATATTATTAAATACAATAAACTTGTATATTATTATTTAATACATTATGTATATTAATAAAAACATTGACCATTGTCAGGATAAATAGGGCGCCCCCAATCGGTCATAATATGCGTATCAGTGAGCCGCAAATGTTAAGTTTACACGGTTCATTAAAACTACCAATCAACAAAAGATTAGCATTCGCTTGTTTATTTTCACATAAGAATATTCTTGGTAAATCACAAAATGGTTGCTCCTGAAATTATGGAAGCTTCGGACAGTGCCCCTTTAAATGTCGTATACAGATAATGTACACACAACGGAATTTATACAGATGCTTTTTATCACACCGATGACCCTATTTATTGAGTGTAGTGATAGTTTACCAATACTGAACACCGCCTTTAATCATGGCTCGTAACGGAGAGCAGTATAGACGGATAGACAAATAATTAGAACGAAGTCACTTGCGAGGCTCACGCATGCCTGCAACATCATTCATCTGAAGAC
This sequence comes from Pteraster tesselatus, assembly GCA_032273685.1. Lineage (NCBI taxonomy): Eukaryota > Metazoa > Echinodermata > Asteroidea > Velatida > Pterasteridae > Pteraster > Pteraster tesselatus. The sequence goes on along the minus strand of JAVCKS010000011.1, from coordinate 592,543 downwards.
GACGATTCGGTTGATGATCACCTGATAAGGAGGGAGGCACGGCTTTAACGGATTATTCTGGTGTCCTTTTATTTCAAAATTCAACAACTGGAGCATATCCCTGTTATTTCGTCACACAGGCGATTGATTACCACCACCTCCGAATCAGGGTGAAAACTGCATGGACAATGCAACCATTACACTCAATTTACCATACGTTGTTTGGGGTCATTATCCATGTAATAAAACTCCGTGTCTGTGTGTGTCTGTGTGTGTGTCTCTGTGTGTCTGACTGTGTCTGTCCGTATATGCCTGTCTGCGTCTGTATGTCTGTCTGTATCGGTCTGTCTGTGTCTGACCGGTTCCCCACCACGCTATAACAATAATTAAATTTATAACAAATGCAAATGTGAATTTAAGAAGGAGTCACAACCATTTTGGGCCGCATGTTATATCATTAGGTGTGTCTCGACTCGCTAAGGAACACGTCAACCACAGAAAATAAACGACATGGAGCCTCTATACATTGGTCAACAAATAACTCGGGGAACTTTTTCCAGTACTGACATTTTTACCAGTACTGACCCCGTTTTTTTGTTTCTGAGAATTTGACAATAATGTAATATATTATGTTATTAGTTTAGGTGGTTCATAGTGCTCTATTGAGCCTGTTCGTTACGACCACGTAACGTGTGTGAAGAACATGATGTGTGCCCCAGTATGTAGCTTAAACTGCATGCTTAGTCGTCGATTGAACCAGCCCCCGTGTTTACACTGACCGTGACAACGTTCAGTTGGTGGATAACCCATGCATACTTCCACGACACAGTTCTGACTTGTTCCATAACAGTCTGGTTTAAATCATGTAGCATTAACCAGCTGGACAGGGATTTGTCGCTTGTTAGCTTTATACGCTAATTTGATGTCGATGTCAGAACGGGGTTTTCAGCCATTCGCGTTGTATGCACGGTGCATGAAGGCAATACACTTGATTATTTACAGTAAGAAAGAAAAGAGAATTGTAAATATAAGCCAATTTGCCTTAACTATGTGAATTGAATCACAGAATGCTGGTGTCATCGAGTCCTGGTTATAATATTTGTAACAATCAGTTAACACAATAACTAGTCTGTTTTGTAACGGTGTGACCTGTCATCGCAAAACCAGGATTAGGTCGCACATCACAAAGCTATTTTTCAGTACGACTATTGAAAGTGAAAATCTGAAGGGGTAATCAATTTGTAAATTCTACATTATTTCAGATGATGAACTTCTAATCTAGCCTTTCCTAAAGTTATTATTATCATAAAATAATCAGAAAAGAGTAGTTCTATGGAAACGAACATACATTTTTCTATACTTGGGTGCATTTTTGGAAGTCTGTTCAATGTGTGACTTTATCCTGGATTTGTGGTGACAGGCATTATTAGCCTGCTGCAGACATGTTAAAAAAATACAATAATTAACTTTGTAATTAACTTGATAACCCACCTGACAGTGATTTATTTACTGCTGTTAATATCACAATAAAACCCAAGACGAATAATCTATCTCAAGAAAACAGTCAGACAACCAGACACATCAACATACACCGAACAGTGAATTGTGGATTTATGCAATTTAATCGTATCAAATCGACCAATAGAAAAATACGACATTATCGAAGATTTATATTAAAACGTAATTATGCTCAAATGGTTTCCGTTTTTCTCCAGCTATTAAGACCGTATCTAATTTCAACTTTCGGGTACAATAAATCCCTCGTCACTCTGATCCTCCTCGGTTAAGAAAGATGGCGTGGGCCTAGGGTCATCCATTCCTCCCTCCTAATTCCCGCTGCAAATTCGTTCATTATAAACTGCACACACCTCATTCAGCGCACAATACTGTTCTATTATCACCCCTCCTCTGCCCGCCGCCTCCAATGTCGCTATCTTCCCCTGTCTGAATACCCCTCTCGCGCCCGGTCTTTCCCACCCACTGCATTTGCCGGCGGTTGCCCTACACGTCAACACACATCACTCACCCGGGACAACTCGCTGTTATTGCAAACTCAGGAAATGTAGATGATGACTAAAGACCTGCGTAGTGTGTTGAGAGCGTTGATTGTAATTATTATTTAGTTGTATTATAGACTCGTTTAAATCACCCAGTCTATGCGGACAATATTAGCCGAAGGACAGAAAGAGAAAAGAAACCTATACCGTGAATTCAGCTTGTCTTGCAATACTCCATTGACAACCAAAATACCACGTCAATAATTATTATGTGTACATGTTTTGTTTAGTTTTGTTTCTCTTTCATCTACTGAAGGCCCCGTTTTGGTCTCTACATCCAACCAAATGCTTTTAGGTGTGTTTATAACGAGCCCTTTAAAAATATATAGGCATATAAATTATTATATATTTTGCCAGTTTAAATAATCACTATTTTCGGTACCCTCCACAGCGCGAATTCTTTTTTCCACAGCGCGTCATTGAGGGTAAAATAAATGATATGTGCGTGTGGGTGTGTTGCAGGTTCTTTTCCCCTCGATGACGTGCTCTGAACAAAGCGTGACCGACTTTGTGTTTGCATAATTAGTCCTTTGGAAAAGCACTGATTTATAAGGTTGTGAGAAGCCAAACCATTATTGCATTCGATTTGGTATGTCCTTATATATTTAATTAAACTAAAACAAATATCAACATGTGTTTTTATTTCAGAAGGGCTCTCTTAAGAATGCGATAAACAAAGATAAAAAGGAGGCGGATTTGAAAAGATAGGTCTAAGTACAAACTGTGGGAAAGGAACTGATCTTCATAATAATTATTATCACTTGTCCACATTAGATTGATTTCCTACCCGATTGTATAATAATCACCAGGCGCTAGCATGCACGTATACGCTGCGGTTATTGTGAAATCAAATTTACACTGGCCGAACCCCAAAATAATGCACCGCACCAACTCACTACTGTGTAAGGAATATTACCTTTATTTGCTCAAGATATGTTTGATGCGAGACAACAGACGTAGCTCGTATGGGTCAGACATGAGCGCGTGGTAGTCTCAAGCAAGGCATAATGATGTCAGGCATTACCCGTGTTCATCATCGCAAATGTCCATTGGCTCGAGGATTTCATTCCAACAAATGTAGAAGCAGTGCATATCGTTAAACCGAAGGACCAGATGGAAACCTCACAATCAGTTTTGATCGACTCATTTGATATTACTCTCATTCTTCTATAAAATTAGGTCAACCGCCATTTTTGTCTGTGTGTATTCGTTTTTCAAAATTTTCAGATTGATAATATTATTGCCAGTGTGTGGCATATCATATTATAGTTTTCTTAGTAACTGTTTGAATACAAACAAGCAGTTATAGATTGAGTGGTTCAATATGTTGGGTGGTACATATCTTAACAACACAAGCATGACAGCAAACTGCTATAAAAAGGACAGCTCTATAGGTTTTGTTTTTAATATTTTTCAAGGAGTGTGAGGTGAATCCTTCGTTGGGTTAATGCATGACACATATAAACAAAGGACTAGAACCACCATCAACTCACAGTAGACGTGCTGATAGTAGAGCGTGTTTTCCTTCTACGATTCCACAGTCATGACAAACAACTGCGTTGTTAGCACGCTACAATAGTATACTGCCTTGCATTTTGTGAATCGCTGAATATGGCGGTTGTGATATCGGGTTTCATCCGGGAAACAAGAACCTTTATTGGCCTGCATGCAACGCGCGCTGCACAAAGACTTTATATTACCCTCTCTACGAACGATTCCCTGCTACAACAGGATGCGTTTAGGATTTAAACGAGCTCAAACATATAGAATAAGTCAGGCGAAATAGGATGTGGCCCGAGAGTGGTTCCCTCTCCACCCTCCGACAAAATAAGAACCTGAAAAATCTTTCTGAATGAAGGAACAGTACAGTGATACGTCGAAGAAACAATTCAACCGCGGACCCTTTTTTTGTTGCCTCCAACCTGCCTATAGTGAATAAATATCGCATTTTTACATGGCCAAAGCCGATAACAATTTCCCCATTCTCCGTTTTTAAATACAACATTTCGTCTATGCATAATCAACTATCTGTAATCAACTATCAACTATCACACATGCATACACACATCGACAAACTAGTACTTTTCCCGAAAGGAATAAACTAATTTTATTTAACATTTTCATGGGAGTTTCTGGATTCTTAGGATGAAAATCATGGCCTATGTGACTTATCGTATATACATATAGCCCTGCTTACGTTGCATGTGTGCTTGTGTGCAGTGGCACATCATATTCATATAACACTATACTCAGCCTCTTCCAGTCAATAAAAGATACATAATTATTTATAATTACACGAAATAAACTGGTACTCTACGTAAATTGATGGGCATAACAGTCACGTGTGGTACCGAGTATCCTCTACCAGTTTTCATTGTATCAGTGACATAGCTTTTATTTAATGAGCCAAACTATTTATAGGTAGACCTATTAACGTTTGGTGAAGATTAAAACAGCGTCATTAAGCAAGTGAAAGCAAATAAACGGTCATTTCGTTATCCTCTATATGACCATTATAATGTTGTTTTTGATGTACAGGTGCACATTGTCAGAACCTTTTCGGCATAATATTTGACTACCGAGTGGCCGTTTCAATACACACTAACATTACTCCGCGCCACTTTAGGAGAATGTCACCTTAATAGAACTTACATTTTGGTTCCTCAAAAGTGCATGCACAAAATAATGATAATACTAGTATTGAATACAACAGTTAATGCAAATCAAATGAGAGTTTTATACCAACATAGAGGAGTCTTATTATGGGTTATGGTGTAGACACAGTGCCTGCTCGTCTTGTCATTGAAGCTTTTACGCCGTACATGACCGCTGCGACCATAGATCCGCATGCAAATAACGCTATAGTGGCTGTTTTATAATACACGGTACACTGAAACATCCACGGAGAACCCGCGCTATAGCGCCAGTGGTTTAAATCACCAATTTATTCGTTGAAATGTTTCCTGTTTGCCCAATATGGTGACGATTGTTATTAAAACAAAACAAAACAAAATAAAACCCGAGATATAGGCCCACAACAATACATTGTCTCCATTTAGCGAATCTCTTGAAAATGTGCATTCCTACTGATGGATAATTAATTGTTAAGTAATATCAACCATGCATGCATATATTAATGCAATTATATCGTGTTTATATTGTGTTTCTGTTTTTCTACCATGCAGTTTTTACATTATCTTCATTTATAAAGAGTTTATATCATTGGTACTAAACTGGAACACGATACCGGTATGTGTTGGCAAAAATAATATTCGTCGGCGAACAGGCCAGAAGTCATGTACCTACATTGGAACATGGTTTAATCGTACATGATGATTCATTCGTACATTATGGTGCTTATACCGGACCCACTATCGTTTTTACCTTGTAATCGTTTATTTGAAGAAGAAAAAACGTAAGTTGTACCGACATGTCGACTGTTGAAATGTTCATTTTGATGATACCGGTATTAAAACTCTGCTTTATGTTGAATAAAAACACTGTCAGTACTTCCTGGTCAGAGAACGCACTCCTAACATGACAGTTTACCAACGCTATAAACCTCTTTGAAATTAAAGGCCCGGTCGATACAGGATAGCCTCTAATGTGGAGAACCTCTTCATATTCGTGCAATTTTCGTGACTGTTAATACCAGAGAATGTAATATCAGCCTCGTCATGCGTTTGTATTATTATATTACATTAGTTACACAGATCCTAAAGTTATACACAATAAAGAAGGATCTTTTATTGACAAGAGTGGTTTGTCTATACAGGATTGCAGTCGAGTCCCTGTTCACCTCAAGAGAAAAGATTAACACCGATGTCGTATCGAGTGCTTCGAATTTATCCCATCGGGTATAACCAGCCACGACATCCACATTGAAGAGTTACACGTCTCGATCGTGCCTACATACTTTGATAAACCCCAGAGAAGTACAGTTCACAATTGTCCGCCAATTTGAATGAATTAGTTCTCCTTTCCTAAAGGAACCCTTCGTATTCAGCCGTTAATACCTTTACCAATTAAAACACACACCAAGGTCTGAATAGGAAATTCGACTGCAAACCAAGTTGTCCGCTTACTATTATGGCATTTACATAAACCCAAATTATATCCTTTCAAACGGACAAAAAAAATTCACACGTTTATAATGTTAAAAAAAAGACAACAGAATAACATTTAAAAACAATAACTTATTGATACAATCATTTTGTTCAAATTTACATTTGGCATAATAAATAATAACAACTCTGTGTTTAATGCAGCTACTGTGTAGAGTTTGTTTATAGGGTACATGTGTATAGGAAGAAAATAGATGAGTCGGTTAAAAAATAAGCCAGCCCATTTAAACCCTTAGTTCCTACACTTTGATAATGTTTGAACCATCGAGTAATTTAAACGGCTGAGCCAGTGGAGACACAATGACACGGTGAGAGGTTTAAGGTAAGGGGAATTGTGACTAGCTGTAAAGACTCGAAATCGTAACGAAATTAAAGAAATTCTTGATAAACACCACACACATTGAACTTAGGTTTCACTCGACGTAGTCACTTGTAACACGCCATTACAATCTGGCACCGGAAGATAACTTCTTCAAATTGCCCGTCAAAAGTGTTTTATACTGGGATTTATGTTTTCTTCACACTTAGCCGTTTTTTAGAATCTACTAAGAAGGGGGTCGTTATTCACTGTGCGTTGATTCAATTGGGAATGGAGTCTAGCTAACCTTTATCAGACAAGACTGCGAAGTTTGACTGATAAACGTACCTTTATTTTAGGCAAGTCTATCTTCCTTTTCGATCTCCCGAAATTCTTTGAGCGGTTGGCGAAGAAATGTAATGTACGGTGAAAATATAGTTTTGATGGTACCATTATACAAGAATGTGCGCGCGCAGTGGAAAATGCTGATTCAACATAGAGGGCTAACGTGTTTTTCATGTTACAAGCAATGTCGTTGGGGACTAATTACATGTAATGGTGGAGGACAATGGCGTTTAATTAAACACCGCACGTGATCACAGACGATAAGCCCGTGATAGTTCATGCCCCTCCTCCCCCAAACAGGTAACTGTCCCAAAGATGGCGGGATTAACGCGTTCAACTGGAGCTAGAAATGTTGACCTGTCCCTGCTGCGCGCTGCTCACGACAGCCTAATAATTATATGACCCAGAATGCAGCCGCAGCTTATTTAGACATAATAAAATAAAACATCATAATCTCTTGTTTTTCCTATATATAAATAAACCCACCGAGTTTTTGATGACCTCCAAACTATAGACACTATATAGTTTCGATACACAAAAAGAAGATCTTGATTGAGACTTTCAAAAGTTGTGCTCACGGATTGAAGAACACGGGAACTTAACGAGCTAAAGTGGTAACAGCACTCGTTTCTCAGCTTTCGAAGATACATAACCTATGGTCGCGAGATTGTGATTGCCGTTAACCTAACCACTCGAAAACATTGTCAAATTTATACTGTGGTTTTGCTTAGCATATTTATGTTAAATTCTGCTGTATTTGAAATACGGTAATATGTATAGGTAATAGGCCTTATACATAACTCATATCTTAGTGTTAGCTTAGCGCAAAGACTTACCGTATAATACCAATATGACAACTCGACTAGCTTTAATAAATTATATAAAACATTAATAATGGTATTATACACGATTGGTCATGAAATTGTTTAGTTTAAACCTGAAGGCTTACTGTTTATAAACGTTGATACTAATAGCAATCTTTCTGTGACTTTATTTCCTTCTGAAATGCTGTCATCTTCGACTGCCAAAAACGTTGGTTTCGATTACAACCACCAAAATTAACGAGCAGAGAAAGACTGATAAAATAGTAGCCTTTATTAGCAGATATCTAGAAAACGGAATCACCAAATTAGATGAAATATTCACTGTTTAATTGATGTGTATTTTGAAAACTAGATGAAGAATAGAAATGAGTCTAAAACCCAATCCCATATCATACCATTATTAATAAATGATAAAAACAAAATAGCAATAGTGGAGAGGAAACATGATCTGGCCTAATGATATATTTTAAAAAATTACACTACCGGCGACTGCGATTCGATTTGACGTTACCGTACGGAGAGATCCTAAGATAAACATTTTGCCAGAAATACATATATATTCATGTACGGCTGGAATATTGCTCTTATTAAAAGAAGGCCACTTAAATTTCATCTCAGCGGCGGGATTGGACCAACTGGTGATAAATCACAATCAGGAAACAAACGAGAAATGGATGTGAATTTGAGTAGGAAGAAGTGGCTCTGTGTTGTATACAATAATATAACCAAACGTACGATTCGGCGCAATTTTCCGCACTGTCGCGCGTTCTTTGTGCGAGCGTTCATAGCTGATTACATCAGCCGGGCACGTGTCTACAAGCGCGGGACGGCTGGTCGTGGCTTTGTCAAAACTGTGGTGCCCTTATGAAACGACAGCAAGGAGGATAACTCACATGCCTTCAACTCGACCATCGTTCGCAATCACTCAAGATTATTTCCACTAAATTGCACTGATACCTGTTTTCGTTTTCGTCAGCGAAATATTTAAAATTGTAACAATGTTTTGTTATGACGTCCCCGTATACCGTACACGGTGGAACTGGCTCCGTTAACTCAGAAACAGGAGCGTATGTTGTGATCAGCTCAACGGAATCAGATGTGGCAAGGCGTAATAACAGGATCACAGCACAAAGAGCGCAAATGAAGCGCGTTAAACACGCCTGTACACGTACGGTATAGTGGTCGGGCCCGTCCCGTTGCCGGTTGATACACAGCGATTTATATCCTAAAGGCGTTGTGTTTATGATACGCCCGGCCATTGGCCAACGTACAAAAGAACCTAGCGAGGATTCCGGCCGCTGTTTCGAGCAAACATGGAATGGCCTAACGGTACTGTGTACTATACGCAATAAGATATTGTAGCTGCCCTGTCTGCAGATATTGGCCTGATATGGGTTGAAGGACACACGCTTATAATCAAAACGAAACCGCAAGACTGACCGATTAAAATACCAAAATTGCCGTTGGCTTCAGAGAGAGAAAGGGTGAAAATAAGGCCATCATTCGGCTCAATTAGTAGGGGAGCTAAGCCCACTTCCTTTGCGCCCACCTCCCCCCACCCCCTCCCTCCGCACTCAACAAACCGTAAATCGAACAAACTTTTGGGACTCTTCATAATTATTGCATTCACAATGGCACTAAACATTGTGATTTAAGATAAAACACAATTATGGACTTAAATTTCCCCAATTTTTTTTATCTGGTTTAGTATTATAGAGATCTGTGATTTTCTTTTTCTTTGGTTAGTGTTTAACATCTCCAATAACAAATGGTGGTCAAAATGGTGGCCAAGATGGCGTCGGAAATAAGATGCAAAACAAAAAAGTGTACAAATGATTATGTGATTTCTGGAACAAATAAAATATGTTTTCGTTGCACGTATCAATAAACTAAAATACATGTGGACTCATTTCTCCTATGTTTTGCCGTTTTTTCTATGGACGGCATTCTAACCCCCAACTTGGATTTCCTTTGTTTTAGGATTGGTGTGTGTGCTGGAGGTGCAAAGGAAGTAGTCTTAGCTCCACTCCTAACTGTTTACGATTATTGAGAGATCGTATGATTACCCGAGTTTTAGCAAGATGCCACGACCCCCAGCCCGTGGTGTGAGAACCCGTGCTTTAGGTGACGTGGGCGAGCGATAGACGACGTTGCGGGGGAACATCTACACACGCACGACCACCATACGGACAGCGGGCAGTCAGCTCGAAGTGGCGGGGCCCTGATGGCAGATGAACGGCCTGCATGCGCTCTGCTGGTGGTGATTCATTTTACGGTCGGAAATTGCTATTCACCCGTTTGACAAGAATATTCCTTTCTACATGTGAATGATATAGCCTATTAAATAATAAATACTTTTTATAACGTATTTATAAATGTAGCGAAAATAGCCACAAAGCAAGATGCTTTTCAGTTTTAGTGTCATTCAATAAAATACTTGTGAAACGCTGCTGTTTTCCTTGACGTTTATCTAATAGGATAAGTTAGAACATAATGTCCCAGGGTCAAATCCAACCCAAGCCAACTTTCCTTGTTCATCATTGACAGATAAATGACATTTTGAATCAGGAACAAAATGATTTATTATTCAATTAATTAGCCACTAATAACAATAAATCATGTCAAACGGTGATTTCGGCCGCACATAATGCTACATCTATATGTAGACACGCAGACAAAGCTTGAAGAAGTGAGCGTTAACAATTCCCGTGTACCGTGAACAAATCAAATATAATCCATCATTTTATGAACGTACAGACATTAGCGACTAAAATATACACTGATTATTAGCAGTCAAAGTCGATGCATTGCGAGCAGGAAGCGACGGTATTTGCTTATATTTCTTACGGGCTACTCACGAACGAATTGCGCGGTCTGAACGAGCATTTGTAGATGTATGGTGGCAATCTTGAGTACACTGATATTTGTTTTATATTCGTCAGCGTTAGCCTGAAGAAATGCATTCTTTTGTGTCAAAACGTTAAAGTTTGTATGCGGTATCCCTGAATACATAATCTATGTACCTACATATGGGCCTGGACACGGGCGATTATTATTATTCGAGCCGCCATGTTAGTTATGACGTCAGCGCTGCTTTCTTTACTTTACAGGTCACCAAAGGTGATGTGTTCGGCAAGACACACGTGTTAACCACGAATACCGTTTGCACGGCAATAGGTGCCGCTTACACACACTTCAGTCATTCCCTAAACTCGTAATTAGATATATAGGCCTAAGTATTCATTAGATGCACATAATACATGCATACTTCAAATTATACCAAAAAGTTGCGCTGATGTATGTTATATTCGTACGAATATAACATAACACGGCAATGA
>JAVCKS010000011.1:566572-581478 GCA_032273685.1 Pteraster tesselatus | reverse complement strand
TGCATACTTCAAATTATACCAAAAAGTTGCGCTGATGTATGTTATATTCGTACGAATATAACATAACACGGCAATGATTACTGACACTTTGGATTTTCTTCTCAACCTTATTTCTAAATGTGTTGGTCTTGTCTGGGGGAGACTGTTTGAAATCGTTAGATTGTATTATTTTGTTTAAAGACGAACGCTCTCCTATACGACCCGCGCTATTGGTGCGGCACGTATAATGTGAGTGCAACTAGCTATGTACATGTACAGTGGTTCGGTGGTCGAGCTAGATGCCGAGGAGAACACACGGATGGGAAGGGGGTACTCAACAGTGCTCTCCCTCGCTTCCATAGATTTCGTTATTAAATTGATGGGGCTTCCAAAGACAACATAGTGTAGGTACGGTCTGAGCTGACGTGAAAACCAATACCACTGTTATTCACTGCGCCTGGGAATTCGTCTTTGAAACGGGCGTGCATTTGACCCCTCCACTTCACCTAATTCACACGGCATGGCGGGGATGGGACGGCGGTTACAAGGGGATGCAACGAGAACAGAGAGCCAGCGGACCTATCCCGGGATGAAATCTAAGTAATTGGAAGGGTGTACTCTCCCATTCAGTCCAGTAATCACCTCCCCACCGTGGGCGTGGGGTGGTGCAAAATGTTCTCTTGTGTGACTATAGTGGCCAGGCAATTCTCGTGGGGGTCGAGATGGGGGAGAATCGAGAATACCTTGGTACAATTATTATAGACCCATCCAAATAGACTGGATGGATTCTCTTGGTGCACAAGCTTGTCTAACATCATGTTTTGTTCTCGGGCTCTCGATTTAATCCTACGCAATGTTCTGGCTAACTGAAGAAGAAATCAAAAATTTAAGGCTGCTGCGAGTACTGACAGACACGATAAAAAGCACCGCTAAGATTAATACAGGGGGCACGCGGCTGCAGAGTTCTGTTTTAATCATCGCGATGCGTATTTCGTCGAGGTAATTTGCGCAGTTGATAATGTTTTGCCGAGTAATCTATATAAAGCGCACCACCCTTCGCAAAAAGATCAATCTGCTTCGGTGAAACAAAACAAAATATCTCCTGCCGCAGCAAAAAAAGGGACGGGGGTTTGAATCGTTTAAACTAACTTCGAGAACGTATTCGATGCTTCGTTGTGTTGTTTTATTTCTGATTGTATGTTATTATAACCAATGGGATATGTTCCACCGGGTTTTAAAACGCAAAGCGTGGGTATCCCAGAGACAACTGCATACGATCAAGCCGTTGGCGTATATTAAGATCCTCCCCTCGGACATACTAATGGCCAGCCCATTGCCCCCTAGATCGTACCCACTACGACGCGGACACTACCGCCACTTCTCTCGCCATCAGTACATACTATACGCATATGGGTCTCAACTGTTCACTTCTCGCCAGGCATTGTTATAGCACATACCTGCGGGAGGATTTAGCTTGATGGATTGGATATCTATGGTAAAACACTTCAAGGGCTACAAATATCCCTGGTAACATCATAAACGCACAGGGACCAATTCCCTCTGCTCAAACTACCTCCCGGGTTAGTATGCTACGCGCGAAAGCAAGGATATAAATACGCCCTTTTTGAAGATATTTTATAACTAAGACACTGTATGGTTTGGGCAATAAACCGGTACCACACACTATTCAGTATTGGAACTAACGGACACCAGATGATCTAAGTGTTTACATTCCGTTTAGCGTGTGTTATTCATATTTCTATACAGAGAATTACAGCTGTCAGGAGACAAAAATCCAATGAGTTGTTGCCGTGGTGATCTGTTAAAATATTTAGTGATAGTAATGATTTGTTTTAATATGTAGGACAGATGTTTCCAGCGAATTGAGCGGTTCCATTAGTAGATTCGAAATGTCGGCACAGTGCATATCAGGGTCCAAGCAATATTACTCTCGCTACAACAAATATCATATGTAACAAATTGTCTGTGCAAGTCAAGCGTTCCGTGTAAAAAAAATTAACATAATAACAAAACAAATAAAAATGTAAACGATTAAACGAAGCATTTATCAGCCATTGTTTATATTAGATTTTGTTTTCATTCCATTAAAAAAACGCGAATAAACAATATTATAAGAATATAATAAACATGTACCATTTAAAAATCACTTTTAAAGTATAGGTTCATTTGTCAATAATTCAAAATACGTAACTTTACAACCAATGCGTGAGTTAAAAATCATCAAATACCTTGTTTCCCGGAAAATATAGATTACACAAACTATAAACACAATGACTGTATTTCAGTACTACAAACTGAAGGGCTATGGGTTGCTCTAATCCCGAGACATAGGCAAGATGGCTTTTGTATACATGTTTTTGTTTTCGTATCAAGATATATAAACTGCGTTTAACAGCACCCATGAAATAAAAACAAAATCATGGAAAAATAGTCAGGAGACAAAAAAGAATACTATGTTTAATACTTAGTGTGTCACATCACCTTAGAATGAGACTTCCATTCGACTGTCCAATGTTCGTTGTTGTTGTTTTGTTTTCTTGGCAGGTTGATTTTGCTAACTTTAGGTTGAATTAGAGGACCTCGCCTGTGATCCATGTGTCAGCTAACCGCCGCTATGATCCTATATCCACGAGGTTGTTGGACATGGGAGCGAGCATAGAGTTCTGCAGAGAGTTCTGTAGCACGGAGTCCGACATGTTGACCTGCGTCAGACCCACGTCCGAGACGGATGGCGGCAGACTGGTCATCGGCGACATGAGGTTGGCTTTGCTCAACTCGCTCATCATCAGGCTCTGCTGGTGGTGCTGATGGTGTGGGTGGACATGGGGGTGCTGGTGCGGGTGTTGGTGAGGCTGTTGGTGAGGGTGGTGATGGTGATGTTGGTGGTGAACCGAGGATGCCGCCGACACGCCGAGTTCCGTCACATCTCCGAGGTTTTCTTTACCGTTCATGACTATGCCCAGATCTTCCTCAGAGCTTGTACTCGGAGTGGCTAGCTTACCCTTGCTCTCCTGCTCCACGCTCTCTCTGCGATAAGAAATAACAAATCGTCCGTTACGAAGAAGCAGCATATAAGTACAGAAAAAATGAAAATACAAAAAATGTAGAAAATAAGTCTCATCGTACTTATTTTTAGGAGGCAATAATTAGTTCTTTCTTTATTTTGTACTCAGTATCTTAGTGTGTTTAAATGTGTAGCAGTTTAGAAAATCGTGACGATGCCACAGTATAATTTTCTGCATTTATTTTGGGGGTCTTTTTTAAATTTTTTGTTTGACGATTTGTAAAACATGACATCGTTCTGTGTCGTGTTACTGTATGAATTGATACTGCTAGTCAGTTGTAAATGTAAGTTACTACTTATATAAGAAACCATTACATGTGCTGTTTTTAAACGAAAAATCTCACCTACTCCATCGGACTGTAGGCTGTAAACACTTGGACCTTAATCGTGTACGAATAGCAAACCGTATGGCCTAGCGATTAACTTATTAAACCGAATTGCCAAGTATTCGTATGTAACGTATGTTTTAATCGACACGACCATGTCTACTGATCTTTCCTCGGAAAACAATGAATACATAAATACATAATTATTAATCAACGTCTGGATGAAAGTGTTGAAATTGGCAATGAAATGAGAACAGAATGGTATGAGAATGTAACAAACACTCACTACATGACGCCATGTTGTTCTCATAGGTCGTCTACGCGTACACGCCGCGTCGAAAGATGGCGAGATCACGTACGTACAGCTACACAACACAGTCTAAATATGCTGGCGACCCCTTTGGTTTGTTTGCTCTTTCTAGTGCATAACATTGCCTGACCCAAATACATTTTTCCTGTGGTTTGCAAGATATTTTTTCTGCTTTATTTCCGTACGTGTGCTTGTGTGTCTCGTGTCAATATTGCACCGTCCAGCTTGACAGTATACTTTTACGCGATAAAACAGAAGACAATATTCAACAAGATTCTGCGTGGTTACGGCTATCAAATATTCGTGCATTATTACAAGAATGTTTCTTTTAACAACAGAAATGAAAAATGGATAATCCAATCGGTTAATTCTTCAGCGATTTCCGTTATTGAAATTTTTCTTAAATGTATTTTCTGGGTTTTTTGTACATTGAAAGGATATTGAAAATGACTTTGCAAATTACACCTAGGCGTGTACGAACGTTCGATAGACAGTGTGCGTTCTTTTGTCTGCCTTTTCCCAGTTCACAATTTACTATATTTTGCCCCTTAGAAGGAAGCTACCGTAAACGGCCAAAGATCCCGAGGAAAGTAGACCGGTATCGTGTTACACCGTACCGAGCCAGCGATGCACGTGGGACTCGCGCGGCTGAGTCGGTACGATACCCTTGTCAACAACTCGCACTTTAGGCGGGCTACAGCGGTTATGTTTTTTCTTTTAAAATAGGAATTTATTTTCATCTGTCAATGAAAAACAAGGTTATCATAAAACGCCTAGAATAATTGTTTAAAAGTGCAACTAATACACTAAAAGTCTATGTTTATTAATTTTTTTAAACGTAATCATCACCTTTCTTTCGCTTCTGCTGCCCTGTCTCGCTGCCGCCGGTTTTTGAACCAATTGCTAACTTGTGTAGTGGTTAGTCCAGTCGCCTCAGCCAGTTCTCGTTTTTCTCTAGGTGAGGGGTATGGGTTGTGGGAGTACCATTCCCTGAGGACTCCTCTTGATTTCTCCTTGAAGCAGTAACTCGTCTCCTCCCCATCCCAGATGGTACGCGGCAACGGAAACTTTCGGCGGACCCTGTATTTACCGACGGCTCCGAGGGGTCGACCGCGGAGTTTTTCGGCCTCGATGTAGTGCGCCTTCAGCCACAGTGCTTGCAGTTTTGGGTGGTTGTGAGGAGAAAAATTATTGCTTTCCAAGATTTTGTAGAGCTCCCGAAAGTTTCCCCGATGAAAGGCCACGATGGCCTTGGCTTTGAGGACACTCTCGTTTTTGTGGAGATGCTCGCACGCCGGCAGGGACCAGAGAAACCGCCCAAGACGTTCGATGTTGCCCGACTGCTGCAGAACTTCACAGACGCAGGCAACCTGTTCTTGCGTGAAACCGAATGATGGCAACATGATGCTGCTAAAAGCGAACCTCGATCAATGTGTCTTCCCTTTCACACCGGTTATACAATACCAGAAGTCTCAAGTCCACAATGTGAACACGCGAACACATACATACAAATAGCACCGCGGTCAACCGTCAAAGCAAACCAACCGAGTGTCCAACTGGCTGGATGCAGCGCAGCGAGGTTGGCTACAAGTATGTGCCGCGGATGGAGTCCGTGTGTGTATGTATGTGCACCGCTGACGATGTTCCCTGGAAGCTCTCTCGCAAGCCTTTGACACCACTCACACTGACAGTCACACGCTGAGCACCGAGCCTTTTACTATCGATGCTTCTGATTGGCTTTCTGCCCGACGTCGGTCGTTGGGCCATTATGAGGGCGAACAGGAATTAGTTACTATAGCAACGCTGTCAATCAGTGTAACCGGAGACGACACTGGGTGTGGACTTGCCTGTCAGTGCTCTATTGAAGCCAAGGGTGAAAGACGTGGCCGAATCTTACGGCTTCAAACCCACACACACTGTACACGCACACACACACACACACACACACACACACATTGAAAACCACGGTTTAGCTTCATACACGAATCACTTGCGAGCTATAAAAATGTATGATCCACATTTGCCTACAACGTATGGTATCCGTGAGGCAAGAAAAAAAATCCCTACTAAAAACTTATGACCACGTTTACCGTTCACCAGCCACAATATTTTCGCACAAGGTATGCGGCTACAGTCAGAGCAGAACCGAGCATTTTGTATACGTGGGGAACGGGACGTGTGATGACTATGGCACAATGAATCACTGAATAAATATTTGAGCTAACATTTTGCTCCCCGTTTTGGGTCAAGCACAGTGGAAAAAGAATGGGAACAGTGTGTTCTACTTTCCTTTAATTGGTCGCCTCTTATTACTTATAGTATTGACGACCTATCACAATCGATATGTGAGGGTCACATTTTTGCCTACTGCAAATATCAAAGTATCAGCTATCCATTGATAAAAAAATATTAAAGAATACATATTGAAAATAATGTTAATATTTGACTGTGGTACATAGTGATCTAGTTTTCTGACTCAAAATTGGTATTGTGTATAAGCACTGCGTATTGTACTTGATGGGTGTCTTAGCGCTGATATTATGATAATTTAAAATCTAAATGTTATTTCTGTTTTGATACAGCTAACATAACTCTCTCGCAGAGCTGAAGTCACCAAAAACATGCAAAGCTGTCGCTTTTACGAGCATAATTATCACAGCACAAAGATTGGTGTTAAGTACTCAGTAACCTCTATCAAATTGATATGAACACATTTATCAGTGAGAGGACGTAAACCACATTAATTGAAATCGTTTTGATCCACATGTGTAATCTCCAGTGTACATACATGTACACATGAACGGTATACATGTACTAAACTCCAATACCGCATGTGTTGTGCTTGTTTTGGTGACTGTCACCGATTGGTATCAATTGAGTCTTATTGATATTCAACCGAATTCAACTTGAGAAATAATGTTAATTGGGTAGGTTTGCCCTAATGATTAGCTGTAAAATGACATATTATGCTAATTATTAGAAATACCTCACTATTCTAGTCGGGTATATGCACATAGAAGTTATGCACGGAGAAATATACTCATGGTCAAAATTTAAGCAAGCCCTAATTTTGTTTTTATGTATCAGATGTCTCTTTGACAATAAGATTTATAACAAGAACATCGTGCTAGATTATGTTAAAGGTTCCAGTTGGTGGTTTTAAAGAAGGCATTTATTTTACAAAATAAAAAAAATATCTTCATCTACTTAAAGGGTTGCTTAAATGTTGGGTTTATAACAAAGTCATGGACTTATATCCAATTCTCACTGTCGTTGTTAGTTCATAGATTCATTACCTTGATAACCTGATTTGCGACTTTCGATTCATTTTGCGGAATCACGTCACAGTTATAATAGTGGTTGACTGTTACTAACGCTTTCAGTAAATTTGTGTTTACAAATATAATGGTGTTAAGGGTTGGCCTGGAATACAGGATCTCCCTTCCCCCGGAACCATACAGTTTAAAGATGTACTGTATGATAACACTGGTTCCGCCTTAAAACATTATTTTAAAGGTTGAATTGTGTATAGGTTTCTCTTATTATGAGCTTTGAAACCCCATCCATAGATAATCCAGAGTATTTTCTTGTCAATGGATGAAATAGGCTGCTGGCTGGACAATTTACCTATCACAATTGACGTTAGATTGTTTTCAGCATAATGTAGATCGGTAAGTAATCCTTTTAAGGATTGGTTCAAGAGAATCAGATTCTGGAGGAAGGGCCAATACACATGCATGTACACATGCATGTACTTCCTTCCTCATACCATAATGAATACTCATCGCCATCAACACGGACAGGATCAACATGGATTACCAACATTGGTTTAATGACGCTAATGATTCCTACCGTACTGTGGTCAAACACGTATACCGAATATCATGACATTCACACACAAGATGCACTGTCCGATTTCAGACCGACCGAGTTCATTTTTTAAATCATTTCAAACTGATAATTTGGTAAATTAATGTTTGCTGTACGGATTTGTTTCGTACCATATGTCTTTTCAAAACTAATGACAATAGTAAGCCTACCAGATTATCAATTCAGCATTTATACAAATTTAAGGAGAAATCGATTTGAAATCGGACAAGATTTTGGAAAAAAAATCCTTATTGATTACATAATATACATGTACATAATATTTCTACAAAAATTCTGTCTTGTCCGCAATATTTCAGTATGCCTTATCGGAGCGGCCGTTCATCTCTCCCTTTAACAGGATACCTAGTCTATCAATATTTTCTGATGACTGTCCCCCATAATGCGCAGTCCATGTACAGATTATACCCCGTGTGATACACTGCATCACACATCACACAGTTCCGAATGTATATTGAATCGGTGGTGGCTAGACAAGCACTTCAACCCCAACACCACCGTGTTTATAGGATTTGGCCTCAGGTTTGTGTCTGTTTTTGTTTCTTGAATAAATCTCCTTGAGTATTATTCTATCGAGTTGGGGCAGCTGGAAGGTTGCGAAGTGTATTCCCTGTTGCAAGGAGGCATTGTGTCTACACGGTCGAGCTGGTAAACTTGTCCATTGCAAGCCCACGGCAGGCCGCGGTATATCTAGTGTGCCACACTCGTGAATCATGACCGAACGAGGCACCGTTAACATCCCCACATTTCGTACGAGACTTATTTGGGTTACTTTGTTTTAATTAGTGCTATTAACCGTCTACTATCATTTGCTAATATGTTTTACAGTGGTACCGGTAATTCAAACAAATAAATGAACAAACCATAAATTATGACGAAACAATTTTATTTACAAGACAAGCTTGCATTTCACCCTAAAAAACATCCCAGCGATTATACGTTTCACTATAGGACACCTCGCCTTAAAATGAAAAAGGCACCAAGTTTGATGAGTTTAAATGTATGATAATGATATAGAACTATGTTTGGGATCTTCACTTCAGTCATCTAGATCTACAAACACACGTGAAGGAATGTTTTGTTTATCAAATTCGATCATCACGTTTCCAGAAATGTTTTTTTTTCATTTTGTCAGTTATTTGGTGCACCTTCATAAATTATTTGTGTTAATTTCGATTGTTGCAATGTAAATCAATTGATTCCTTTTGAGGGTAATTTCACAAAGAAATATTTCTCAGGATGATTGATACATTTATTATTAACTCTGTAAGCTTTTCGACTAAAACTACACGTTTGGTACCGATTCTCAGTCCAATAACAGTATTTAATACGTATTTTGAACTCACTTTAGGGTTGCTGTACGGTATACGGTATATCCGTGACTTTAAGGAAGCAAGTATACATAACTTGTCAAACGTTGATCGGCGGTAACAAAACAGCTAACGACAGATCTCATACACTGCAGCTCAGACGTCACTTACAGCACGACACCCGTCGAGTGTAGTACTCACCGTGATGAGAATGGTTGAACAGTGCGAATAGATGGAATAGCTTGCATGTTTTTAATCTGTGTAGGCTAAGTTATGTCCGAATCACGTATCGGGGTCTTATCCCATTTCTATAAAGTACAATGTAAACTTATCTATTGTGTATTGCGCAATTAGTGGATGACATGCTGCCATTTCGTGTGAAACAATATCCAGCAATAATATGTGTTAGAAGTGGCAGATATTAAACCCACGGTTACAAGTGAGAATAAAAACAGTGCAAATGAAATAATGACAATGAATTTGGGGAAAATTTTAATCTTTCAGATGGGTAGATAAACTACATTTGTTTAAAAAGGACCTGAAAGACCGGTTTTGTCCTATCTTCACTATCTAGATTTGCCTAAAACTATAACGTACCAAGCATATTACTGCATTAACAACATAATTATACACCCATCGACTATGCAGTGGCGGGCGTATGCGACTGTTTTGAACGTTTTGAATCACTTGGTACGGATACTGGTTATACCGTCATGTATTACCGTCATGTATTGAAACGTAATAGCATTAATACAACGCAATATAGCATTAATAAAATGTAATAGGTTAGATTAATCAAACGACCAACAGGTCTGTAATTGGTTCACAGGCCTACTAATATATCTCTGTTAATGAGCTTGGGATTCATAGTGGCCTGGTACGTGAGCCAGGGGCCTCTACGTACACCACCAGTGGGGACTGCTATCGGTTTTTGAGCCAGGTGCCTTAGTTTGCTGGGATAACTGCATCGATTCGCAGCCTCCATAAAGCCTTGATGTACGTTATAACTTCTTTAGAAAGCAGAACCTTTATAAAACTGAAAAATGTTGTTTGCCAGTTGATTGTAGCCATTTACCACGGCCATTATATAGTACGGTAGCTACGTAACTCCGCGTTATAGCTGCACCGGTTTTCACAGTCAACATAAGGCGACACTAAAACACCGTGTATCACTGTGTCATCGATGTACATTCGTGATTATTATTTTCGCATCATCTGTCTTTTATTTGAAATGTTAGTTGTAAACACCGATTTTTCAAGTGGAGATTGTGGCATTTCTTATTCTTGTCTTTGTTGTTTTAGTTGAGACTTGTCGTCACTGCTGCAGTTGCTGCAGTTGCTTCTGCAGTAGTTGACGCTGCTGTTGTTGTGGTTGCTATGGTTGTAGTTGTTGTTGTTGATTGCAATCACGATCACACGCAACTTTTATGTGCATTATGTAATGAATGTGATGATCGGCAGGCCGTGGCTATCGCGAGGCCCTCTATGTCCCCACCATCCCTAAACCGAAACCCACTTATCTGGAGACCCATCGCACGGTCAACGCTTTCTTTCGCTATGCTTTCGCCGTTAATTACATGGAGCGCACAGAGCTGCGGAATTGAGGTAATTATAATTTTCTGTGTCCAAAAATAAAACATATCAGATTTCAAATATTTAGACTACCCTCTTTAACAGAGAATAAACCCTGGCACAACATCTTCTAAAAGTTAAATTTTTAATCACCTTGCATGCTGTATATCTGTAGGTTGTATTATAAGCTAGGACGGAGTGCAGCGCACGGCCTTGCCGGTCCCAGCTCATTGTCTGATGGTAATTACGCGGCGTTAGCTCGCTGGCTACATTGGATGGTGATCGGGTTTCCAGTAATGGTTCCACCACATTTTCCAAGACCACTTTTCTAAATATGAGCTGCCTCTGTGATATGAACCGTGGCCAGTATGGTTTATACAGCGCGGTAAAACAATGCGCCAGCTGGCTACGGAATCACACAGTTCAGCAAGGAGAAAACTGGAAGGGTTTGGAAAGACAATGCTAAAAACACAAAAACTAAATAAAACACAATGCTGCCGTACAATAAATTATATAAGCCGTATGCCACCCAATTCAATGATACTTCTTCCTGCCTTGTCACAAAAAAATTACAAATAAACAAATTAATTAATAATTTATGACTAAACTTAACTGGCAATATCGAATTACAAGTTGTAGGTCTTGTTTCAAAAGTAATTATAATAATAAAATAAAAATGACAAGGCGAATCCTATAACGCGGTTAGGCGCGAGCGTCGTACACGATATTATGTTATTTTACGGAATGGAAACGCATGATGTGCATTGTCTCATATTACATGAATAATAAGTCAAATACAAGCAGTCGACCGCTTTCGTATTGTGAAATATTTGGCAACAAAAAGAGCAACGTACAAACACAAAACTAGGCTTACATTGCCAAAATCGGTCCTTTGATATTATAGTTCGTGAATTTCACCCCTTTCGTATCTTAGTCCTCAAACGAAATGTTCGCGAATTTTAGTGGCAAACATTTCAATGTTGTTTTCGGTCCCTATCCGACCTTGTGGTGCTTCTGACGCTGTCCTCCGACTCTTAAGTTCACGTGACTCGATTCTCATGATGGCCGATGGGCTAAAACACACATCACACATTTCCCTAATACAAATAAATAAAAACCAATATTATACAATCTATCTTAAACGTTTTAATTATTAAAAATGTCAACGCCAAAATTTATATAGCACATTTAAGAATTATTATCACAAATTAGCTGTAATTACTCCGTACTTTTATATATATTTCCAATAGCTGATAACATTGTGGCGACAGATCACGTGTCGCTTGGTCAAATCTCACCGAGTGAGGGCGCGACGTAATGTTAATGGACGTGGGTTGCTGTACTGCAGTAAGCCAGCCTAAACGAACAGCATCATACATAAAACACATGATTATTTGGTGGTTACTAAGGGATACCCACATAATACAGATTTAACAGTATTTCTATTGGTAAGATTGGTTGATAAAATACCATTATTTTTTTTCTTCTAACCATTATAAATTAGGAACTTGTGTACGGGTTCCAACACTGTATTGCGACAAACAAACTCTGTCCGACTATATGAAACAGTAGAGTTTATAAAGCATTACTTGCATAATATTGCATTATTATAAATCTATTTTCACGTGTTCCTATGGCGTTTTGTCAAGCCACATAAGTCACTTGCCTCTCCCCGCACCAAAGGGGAAGGGTGAACTCTTACTATTCCACGAGTGAAAGTTGTAGAATTGTTTTATACAACTCACAACATAATCTATACACGCATATGTTAGCAAGCAGCGATTGACGTCACAGTGCCCATCACACCTTCATCACACCCTATGTGGGTGGGGGGGGGGGGGTAGGTGGCGCAGTGGTTATATTCCTCGTTTTCACATCTGTAGGTTCGGGTTCAAACCCCCCTGGTGCCAATTACATGTGAACTGGGTTCGGTCCTTGCCTAACCTCGTTGGTTTTCCTCAGTTATAGGGCTTTCCTCCCACTACTCAAACTGTAACTTCTTCCTGATACAATCATATAACGAGTGCTGCACCATGTCGTGGGCGTAGCCAAGGTTGTATGAGTCCATGACGCAGACTGTTGTGGTGTGGTCAAAAAATGTGTCAACCAGCTTCAATTGAAGCACACACCTCGCTTTAAGACATGAAATTTGAGGCCACTTGTAGGCTTACATGAATATTCTGCACATTCCACAAAATTATGTCAGCAGTGACGCTAATGTTTCATGAATTATTTTTGTTTCGATATTATTATTAATTCACGTATTCTGTATTTTTATTCAGTTTAGTTTTGATAAAGTTCAAATTAATACCGAACTCTTGTTTTGCCATGGTCTGTGGTAGTTGCCTGCTGGGATACACACTGACACACACCTACACGGCTGCTATTTATTTTTTCAAATAATAGTCACATAAACAAACGCAATCAGGGTTTGCATACCCTCGCCCATCATTGATCAGACATATCCTATGATCCTGAAGTCGATACGGAACACAATTTTGCTAACTAGAAGTCTCTACGATGGATATGCATACTTCTTCTGCTATTGCATAATGAATCAAAACATGTTCTGGATCATAACATCCGGACCCCGATCATCTTTGAGGAGAGCCGAGCGACGGTAACAACCCATATTGTGTGAACATTTCCATTAAATTGGACCTCATTTTTAAGATATGCCCCCGGACAGACAAACGCACAGACAGACAGAAAGACAAACAGACCGAGTCAATAATAAAACCCTCGCCCTCCCCTTCGGGGCAAGGGTAATAATTTATATTGTGTTCCATTGCAGTATGTTGACAGCCATGTCCGGAGGCGGAGCCGAATACAGTTTCCTAGTTTAGCACTTTACCTCATAAAAAATTGGAAAGGAGAATTGACTAAGCCGACCGGTCCTAAGCATCGGTTAAATGGGTACCAGTTCACCAATGATCGGTTAAATGAGTACCAGTTTCCCAATGATCGGTTAAATGGCTACCAGTTCACCAATGATCGGTTAAATGAGTACCAGTTCCCCAATCGGTTAAATGAGTACCAGTTCACCAATGGTCGGTTAAATGAGTACCAGTTCCCCCAATGATCGGTTAAATGAGTACCAGTTCACCAATGATCGGTTAAATGAGTACCAGTTCCCCCAATGATCGGTTAAATGAGTACCAGTTCCCCCAATGATCGGTTAAATGAGTACCAGTTCCCCAATGATCGGTTAAATGAGTACCAGTTCACCAATAATCGGTTAAATGAGTACCAGTTCCCCAATGATCGGTTAAATGAGTCCCAGTTCACCAATGATCGGTTAAATGAGTACCAGTTCCCCGATCGGTTAAATGAGTACCAGTTCCCCAATGATCGGTTAAATGGGTACCAGTTCACCATGGTCGGTTAAATGAGTACAAGTTCCCCAATGATCGGTTAAATGAGTACCAGTTCACCAATGATCGGTTAAATGAGTACTAGCTCCCCAATGATCGGTTAAATGAGTACCTGTTTCCCAATGATCGGTTAAATGAGTACCAGTTCACCAATGATCGGTTAAATGAGTACCAGTTCGCCGATGATCGGTTAAATGAGAACCAGTTCACGGATGATCACCAATTCGTATCGGCTGTTAAACAGCACACATGTTTTGAAAATAGCCATTTTATAATAAAATAAGTTGAAACCCAGTAAAGCAACCAACACATTCACTTGTTAACAAAATCTGAAAATACATAATGAAAGACGAGAATAATGTAACAGCGTGCACCATTTTCGGCAACACCTCTATGTATGCCCACTGCGACATCATCTTACAGAGTCTAGATCAGGTTTTCTTCACCCAACGTCGTCCCTGTGCTAACATGACCCCGGATGATAAAACAGAGTGTGTTATTTAGGTCAAGAGATAGGGTATAACTTACAAGGTGTTTTGCAAAAGGGTGTCTATAGTATATCCAACCTGTGTCATTCAGGAGCTAGATGACTAAACAGGAAAATAACATTCTGAAACTTTCGATTGACCGCAGCCGGACATTTCATCCCGATGAGCCACGCACAGCTTACCATTGTACCCAGTGTAATTTGACCTTACCTGATCATCCGCCTATGTTGTCCACCCTGTGGATTTCACTTGTGTTGTCCTTGTGCAATTCTTCGCGAATTCATTTTGTTTTAATAGTTTGTCTATAGACTAGCGGTAAATCAGCTTCCACTTGATTTGGGAAATTACGACTCATTAGCACCTTAAGTCCGGAAGAGTGATTTCTGTAAACATTGGGAGACCCTAATCTCATAAGCGGCTTCGAAAGAGTCAACAATTACGAGCTAGGACGATCAAATCAACACATACCCTCCTTAACAGTAGGCTGTCTCTACGTAAACCGCAGACCCGCTGCAGCTTCAGTCCCAGCTATTTTCCAAAACTGAAACAATTCTGCCGCCATTTTGTCGGCCAC
>JAVCKS010000011.1:526954-540736 GCA_032273685.1 Pteraster tesselatus | reverse complement strand
CAGCAGGCAATGTATTATTATATTGCATAATCCTAACTACAAATTTGGCATGGCATTTACTTCTGGATGATTTCTCTACATGACTAGTTGAATTACCACATTCTGCAATGAAAGTCTTTGAGTTTTGTATGAGTATTATAGCTACATATCCAGAACAAACACGTAAATATGTACCAGTAAAAAACTAACAAATTGTTTTGCAGGACTTGAAAGATTGTGTCAGACTCAACAGAATAAGAAATCATTTCATATGTAAGTGACAAATTAAGATTTCAATAATACAGCAGTGCCTGTTTTTTTGCCTGTACTCAGACGAATATACCACAAATACTGCATCACCTACATGTATTATAGCGGTATTCAAACTTGTTTGCTTTGATGATCCCAACTTCTACCATGTTACCCTTAGCAACCTCCAGTGGCAGATCAGTCGATGCTTACTGCTGGTCCTTTGAGAGATTTTTGTATAATATAGTGCTGAGACCTAGTATATTAATTGAAAATGCTGGGCCCTGGGTAGTGTTGCCATCGCTGCTTTCTTCCAATTTTGTTTGGCGACCCTAAAAAGGGTTCCGACCCCAGCTTGAATACCACTCACCTATGATGTAGTCACCTACGTTGTAGGTTGGATTCCTGGATCCCCTTGTCCTTGTACCGATCATAGTTCCACTTTAAACCCAAGGTGTGTAATAAACTCTCCCTGACAATCAGATTGTGAGATTGTTTCTTTGTAATATTGATTGTTGACTAGTTTCTGTGGAGTCAACGGGTGCCCTACCTCCTGAGACTCTAGTGTCTGAGGCCATCAAGGTACTCATGAACAAGACAAGATCCTTCAAGAATGAACTGGGACAACGGATAGGTGACCACCACAGATGATGATACTGCAGACCGCAATGAATATATGAAGGGGAACCAATCAGACATTGCCTATATGCGAAGAGAGTATTCTACAAAAACACCAGCTTTGTAATCAGCATCAATAAATCGGGGGGGTTAGGTGGCGCAGTGTTATATTCCTCGCCTTCACGTCTGTAGGTTCCGGGTTCAAACCCCGCTGCTGCCAATTGCATGTGAACTGGGTTTTCAGTCCCTGCCTAACCTCGTGGGTTTTCCCTAGTTCTGGGGCTTTCCTCCCACTACTCAAGCCGTAACTTCTTCCTGATACAATCATATGGCGAGCGTATGAACCTTTGACGCAGACTGTTGTGGTGGTTAAAAACTGTGTCAACTAGCTTCAATTAAAGCATACGAAAGAAAAAGAAGCATAAAAAAAACGTTTGCCCTACAATTTGGGGCATGATTTCCTGATAGTGTTTCTGATAAATAAAATGTTACTCTGAGATGAATATTCAAAATTGAGATAAATTACATCTGTGTTAATTAGGAGTTACACCTAAGATGTTAGGTGGTTACAATTGCCAGGTGACTCTGACACAAATCATGCCCCAACCCATGATGAAACGTTTGTGTAAAGTGTGCAGTTTTCATAGATGTATATCCACATTTATTGGTCAATGTGTGGTCTTCGATACATTTAATAAAACATGTCAGATTAATAAAATGATATCTCTTTGGAAAAAGCAAAGTCTTGACTGGTTGTCATTATTATGTTTGTTTGGCCTTGGTTACTAGGAATGTGACAGGAGACATCACCTTTGGTTGATTTTTGACAAGCCTATTTTCATTTATTTAAACTAATATTTGGGAAATGTATTTTTCAAAATTTACTTGTAACAAATACTCACCAATTGTTGGTATGATGATAAATGTCTTGGTAACAATAGCAAAAGATGTTAAGCTTCACTAAAGCATAACAAACCGCATTTCAAGAATCATGTGTCCATCAACAGGGAACGTGGCGGTTAACAGAGTTTATGCAAGCTGTGCATCTCTGATGCACGCTGGCACATCGTGTCGTGTGGGATGGCAGCCACAACTCTCCTATAAGGCTTTGATCAGTTGGAATCTGTTCTATAGCCCTGGATTTCCTCTACATAGCCACTAACCCATTTCATCCTATAAGTTCCTGATTGGATTAAAATCTGGAGAGTACAGACACTACATTAAGATATTGTCATTGGGGAAACATGCAGAGAGTGGGTTCCTCCTGTCCGGAATATGCATTCTCTTCGCACAGCACGAAAGTTCTACTAAAGTATTCTACGCAAAGTTAAACTGGTGCACAATTCTAGGCCATAATTATATGATGAGGATCATGCTAGAGATGATAATTGTATTGTGATCGACACTAAATTCTCGAACAGAAACATTGCTGGGCATTTCCAGGATGCATGCACTTTAAGTTCAATTTGTGAACTACTGATTTTTTAGCGGTGTTCATTCAACTTCAGCAGCGGGTTCTCTCTAAGCTTTCCAAAGCAGCAAAAAATAATTGTAACAGCATGTTGTATCACTAGGTTCTACCTAGTGGTACAACCCCTAAACTTGTTAGCCAATACTGCCACACTGGTGACCTAGGAGTACAACGTCAGCAGAAGAAAGAAAAACAGTTATTGTCTTCATACCAGAGAAACTGATTGGCAGCCTCCATTAAAGATGAGATCCAAGCTGAGAGATGAAACATTGACTTGTGTTCAGAAAGAACCCACCGTACTTTGTTCAAATCATGTTTCTAAAGCATGGAATTAGGCAGTTTGATGAGCTTCATTCAGATGAGATATTTCAAGCACAAACCCAAGTTTATGAACCAGAACTGTCCCATTTATTTGGTCTATGAGATTCTGACATTTCTACAAGCTACAAACACATTGGCAGATTCAGTGTCTTGCTTTTTTTTTTCTACACTTTATTACATACGCTTCCTTGAAAACAAACTATAGTTACACTGTTACCTAATACCGCGGTGCCAAACTACATTTAAACATTTAATTGAAAGTTGAATTAAGCTTTCACAATGTGGCCAACTATTTTGTATTTGTTCATACTTAATTTAGCTATCAAATGGTATTTGTTACAATTCCATACATCAGCTACTGTAGTTTCTTAAGATCACCTAACAGCAGTTATACAATATTTAAAAACAAAAATATTAAAAAGTATTAAATTAAATTTATATAAAGTTAAACCTATTAAATGTTTCGGTGGTTTATTACTCTGAAAATATTGGCCAAAAATAACACATCCAAATATTTGACTCTTTAGAAAATTTGATATTTGCTCTTTTAAATTATAATGTAACGTGGGATCTCAGTATAACAAATGTTACGGACTTCACATTCATTGTATTTATTTTCAAGGACAGTGCACAGGCACCAATATAAATAACAACTAACACACAGTTACCATGTAGTCGGGCAGTTCTATGAGATAGGTGTATCTCTGAACCCCACAAGATGGTGACCATTCATAGGATCACCATAAAATGAGGACGTCACAAACAGGGAATTTGGGTAATGTTAAAATCAGTGCTTTATGGTCATTATAAACTCCTCAAACAAGGTGTGCCCAAACTTCACCACCAAGCATTTGATAATGTGGCATACATGTAATTGCACTTAACAGTGCTACAAATCATTCTGTGGTTTATTTTAGGTTTATTTAAACATTTTAGGATATATTTGGAGTTTATTTTGGAAGTGCAACATGACAGATCGACATTGTAAAATACTGTACATGGTTTGCCACGAAATAATTATAATTGTGAGAAACATTAATTCACCCATATCCTTTCAAGAATATCAGACTGGGTTTCTGATTTGATTGCCTACCTATTAGGTCAGTACGGTAAAAAGAAGCTACTACGGTCTAGTAGAGGTTCAGAGGAAGACCTCAGAAATCAAGGAGGAAACCCACGAAAAGTTGAGAAGCAGAGACAGAAAAACCTAATTAACAGACTGCACATTCAGTACCTTTTCGGATTATCTTATGAGAACATGATTTTAGGAATTAGTAGAATGGAAGTCTATCATCTGAAATACGGTCAATTCAAATAAAAAGTCCAAGTTACACCTTTGAATTTGATCTTTCACTTGTCGGAGTGAGAAATAGCATTGTGTGATATTATCCCGGTAGTACAGCAGCTCATACTCTCAAAGGTCCTGTATATAAGAGTACCTTGTTTTTACTACGATTGCAGATCCCTTAAAAATGCCGATGTAAAAAATATCTTTAAAACTAAACCTCGAAAGCCCATTTTGATCTTTCCATATGCCATTCAATTGTACACTGCCTGGCATATGAATTATATTAAACTTAAATTACATGCTTACAAATTTAGTATAATAAAAAAGCAACAATACGATTTATGCGATATATAAAATTAAATACAACAAACTTCAGAGTCAGACTTTGGTTAAGCTAGATTTTGTTTTGATATTTTGCTTTGTAAATGCCTAAATGCCTGTCAAACTTAACCAAAGTCCAACTTTCCGGGAGTCTGTTGTAGCAGCAATGAATAAAAAACAAACAAAAAAAACATTCATACATAATTATTTCAAAATGTAGAAAAGCCTCCATAATAAGTGTTTCCTTAATAAAGCAGGTCTACAAAAAATAATGATCCTCCATTTCAATGGGTATGTTCAGGTACATTGTATTTACTACGAGTTCATGACAAGACAGGATTATGAACCACAATGACAATTCATCCCAGGTATAAAGTAGCACCGTCAGAGATTTCTTCATGCCATACACACCTTATGAAACCAATTAATTTTATTTCAACCATATACTTCAAGAGAAGTGGGTTCTTGGGCAATGACAAGGCTCTGCCCACCAAGGCCGGTAGAAAAAAAGAAGTTACGGTTGGTCCCAATGGAAATTGTGGAAATCCACAAGATCAGGTGAAGATAGAAAAATCCAGTCAGATGTTAAAACTCTTAGAGTTCAAACCTAGGAGGTTCATAATCAATCCATCATTGTTTTTGTTGATTTAATAATGGCTTTCGTTGTCGAACAGTTCAAGCATTGAAATAATTTTTTGAGTTTGTCTACGAGCTAAAATAGCACCAGTTTTTATCCAGAGAGATAAGAGTAAAAACCACGACACGGAACGTGTCTCAAAAGCAAGCGGGGCATGGACCCATATCAACAGGAAAACATACAAAGACCAACGCGAAAATATACCATACTCGAATTTAGTCTCCACAGTGTAGGCCTAGTACGTTTCCGGTATCCTCATATGCATATCCCGTGTGCTTTCGACACAAGCAAACAAATGTCCTATCCACAGTACTATACAACAGTTCAAACATGATTGTTGTAGGTGTTAATCCGATACTATTCACAACCATCCTGGTGTTAGTGTTAGTCTGGAACACTGCCAGGAAGATTAATCCAACACCAGTTTTATGGCTAGGCGGCAATACCCATGACACAAAATACTTGTTTCGTTGGAATGCAACTGACCTCCCATGTGTGCAATAATACACCGAAAACACTGCAGGACGTACGAGGGGTGCAGGCAGATCTTGTGGTACTGGGTGTGTAGCGTATGAACAGTTCGGTGTTTTGGATTATAAGAATTAATCTCTGTGACCCCCAAAAGTTATATCAGGTGCAGAATGCCACTTCGTATGAACGCACCATATAAATTAGCAATTTAAGTGCAGTATACCATTTTTGAAGACGTGCTTTACAAACTTCTATTAGCTCAATATCGACAGCAAGATCTCTATTATACATACATTACATTTTGGAACACATTCAATGGTATACACATTTACTGTACAAGCACTGCTAGCAATACACCAACAATTTAGCAAGCATTTTTCACCCAGGAATTATATTTAGTTATTTAAGATTTGATACAATAATGCTTTAAATACACTACACATAATAATACACTGATTTTAAATATGCTTGCACCTTTCAACTGCCATACACCGTACATACTACACATCCTTTAATAAGCAGCTTAAAAAATGCAGCTCAAATGCATTAGAATGTTAGTATGAGATATCTTTTGCATAGAATACAATTTTTTGGGAGTAGTCTGAACTGCAACGAATTTTGTCTCAATTAAAATTGTAAGTAAGACTTTCAGAAGACATGCACATGTAGGTATTTAGATTCTACACAGTTTCAACAGTTTAACATCAGCAGACTATAGATCACAAAATGTTGGAAAGTTTTGTAGGTTTTTAACAAGAATTTAAACAGTGTATTCCACGAACCCATACATTATCATCCTCATCATTATATTTCATTTTTAAAAGACTATTTTCAAAAGTGCATAAATATTTGTACAAACAATATGCCTTGAATGTAAAACCCATTTTATGCATACGTTCTTCACAAAGGTTGCTCTTGACAGCCCCAAAGCTCGTCCGAATCTAGATGCAGACAAGCCACTTTGGGGTTGTTAAGAGCAACGTTTGTAAAGAAAGTATACATACAATTTGCATAACATTAAGAAAACGGTATAATTGACACAAATGTGCATGCACAGAAGACTGAAATAAAACAAAGGAAAGCAGTGCCAAGGTGAAGTGCCATACGAAATCACCATTGACATCAGAGAGATAATAAATATATTTAATAAAAATCACTTAGTACCAGTGAATAAGCAAAAGCTTATCTGGAAGAAAACTAGTTTATAAAACTAGTTATCTTAATCCTTTCATTACCAAATTGTTTCAAGAATAGTCTGGGAACCAGCTATTAGTGTACAATGCAAGCAACATTGACTGGTATGCATGCCTATTCTTTGTGTCAACTTTAGTCGCCAATGGTATTGAAAGGGATAAACAGCAACTATACAGAACTATGAGGTCAGTTGACATAACTGGTCCCAAACCAGTTCCCAAACTGTTGACATGACAACGGAAATGGCTGCTTATGAGACGCCATGATACGACAGTGGAAACATTGGCCTAAAAAGCTGTACATATTCAAACAAATCACCACTCTATTAGATGTAATAGCAACAGCATACAACTAACTTTGCTTACAGTCCATCTATTTTATAATTTAAAACATCTCTCTGTTAAAAATGTCAGATTTCATACCAATTTTACCTTGAGAAATAATGTGAAATGTTGAATTGATAATTTGGTAGGTTTGTTCCTATTAGCTTTACAATGACATATCATGGCTACTCAGTATTCCTGCCAGACAATTGACAGACAGGAAAATAAATGCACAGCATTATGGTTTTAAAGCTACCTACCAAATTATCAATTCAATATTGACAATTATTTCTCCAGCTGAAATCAGACCGCACAGTTGCGTCCAGAATTCATTCACTGACTAAAGTACTTTCATTGACAGTGTGGCTGGTTGAACACATTTCGCACAGCCATTACAACAAATACAACAAATATATTTACATTTAAAACAAAAACCATGTCCAATCCTCCAGCAATCTCAGATCACATACTTCTATTACATAGGATACAGAATAAGATATTATCGTTTCTCCCACTGACAGTACTTACAATGAGATATAACTGCTCTCCTAAACAAAACTACTAGTGCTGTACAACGTACTCTATGGCAGCTATGTGTAGAGGTTATTGGTGAGTATGTGTTCCTTGTTAAATCAGTAAATGTATCTACATGTAGCACCCACATTATCCTTGAATAAAACTCATCTTTTATGTATTTTCTTATTTAAACTCAAACAATTAGTTGAGCCACAAAGTGACTAGGAGAAACTATTATACTGATCCTTGATGAATGAGTGTTTTTCAGTCTGTTAAACCAGGCACACACGCATACTCGTAAGCAAACCTACCTTTACCAAGCTCTATGTACACAGCTACAGGTACTGGGTAGGCTTAGCAAATATCTCGTGGCTCAACTATGATCGCTCTTGTTTTCATTGTATGTAACCTGAATATACCACTCACAGTAAAGGATAATGGTGGTACATTGAGTGACCACAAATGGCGCTTCAACTAGGTTGAATGACCAACACACAAACACTAGTGTATCGTACATGTATCTGCTAAGATAAGGAGTATCAAAATGGCACCAAGCGACTTCATTTGAATGAAGCAGTTATGGTGCATGTATTGAGCCATTTTGCTACCCCAAAAATGTACATTTTTAGACACACATTAATTATTTGTTATATTTCAAGGTATATGTAATTCAAAGGTTCCAGCAAGGAAAATACTAAACCATCCACAATTTGTTATATTATCCATTATCTTTATAAATATTTAAGCCAGGCAATAACTATCACCCATGAGTTGATTAAAAAATAAATAAATCCATCTCTGGAACCTATATTTGGCATCCTTAGTGTTCATTCACAAATTGTACATTATTGAGTTTCACTTACTGAGTAAATCAACTATTACACGCGAGTTACCATGGTGATATGACAGACTGAAGTTGTTGGACAGAAGAAGCAGTAGAGGAAGTTGCAACAATATAGAAACCCCAAACAGTTTAATCATTATGAACCTAATTACTAAATCTTAATTTCTACACCTCGCTCCTACTGGCCCAAAACTTCTATTTCCCCGCTCTAGAAGAATCACATTGATTTCAAACCAAACGTCCTGGGTTAGACTTTTAAAAGTATGGCAGGTAAAATCTTCTATTAGCCCTTTCAAAGTATAGGGGCTACAATAGGATGGCACTGTTCCCATTTGGTAAAATTCAAAAGACTTTACCCAAAGGGAACGGCGCCATCCTGTTGTGGCCGCGGACAATCAGCCACTGAGCTCAAGTATACTTCAATCCCATCGGCTTGGCAAGAATGGAAAGTTACGGCTACCACCATGTCAGATCTAAACATTCTATAAACGTAGCCCCCTGTGTAAATGCACACATTGCAAACATTCTACTGAGCTTGATATGTTCGAGCAGAGAGCAGAGTCCCTAACATCAAGGATGTCATCATAAAACAAGCGTCATCAACCAACATGGGCGTCATTGAATCTAGCTCGGCACTTGATGGCCCTAAAATGATGACACTCTTTCTCAAAAGAATAAGTCACAGTTAGCTCCTGATTTTGCAATGTCAAATGTCATCAATAATTTGTTTCTTTGCTCGGCTTGTTTTAGAAGCCCCAATTTACCAGGGGCCTGAAGTACATAAGATTTTGCTGGCAAACATGAAACAAAAAAGGAAAGCCAGACAACCAGTTAAGTGGCATATAGCTTCAATTCCTATCACTGCCATGTTTAGGGTTGTCACGTAAAATGACAGCTGCAATCACATGGTGGTGATTATAGTGATGCTACTGAGGTGAAATACATCCATACATGTCAAGAGATACATCCTAGAGCTATCTCTGTGGTATTATAGTACACGCTAACCTGTACGTAGACTTCTTTGGCATTAAACACAGTTATTACAGTCACAAAGAAAAATTAAAGAAACCTTTTAGATAAATCACTTCATGCATGTTCAAATCAAATTAATGATATTTATCAATGATTGACAAAATATGTATGTTAGATTTCATTTACAGAATACATGGTTCAAACATCTACAGAACTGACACAAATTAAAAAGGTAACTTACAAGAAAAAAATGTATAAAATTATTGTTCAAAAGGGAAGTGGCGTAAACAAGAGAGTTGGACTAGGTTTAAACAGCAAAATACATGAACATAACAATTTTTTTTTTTTAAACATGATAGTAAACACTCACAATTGTGCTGACGACTTGACATTTTGTTTATATCCATATATTACTCAGAGTACTGTTCAAGGATCAAAGACTTTACTTCCTTAACTTCAAAAGAATAGGGTTTTATGCACATTGTACCTCCCATAACCCGAAAGCACCCGCTCTCATGGCAAAAGGGTGTAATTCAAATTTCCTAAATTTGAGATCAATAGCAATTGTAGGCCAATTGGGGGCGCTCTTTCCATTTTGCAGTGATACTATCCGGCGTTTTAACAAACTTGGATGGAAATTGTATATACCCTATCGGCAAAACAGGGGCAAAATAAAGGTACCAGACCCTCCCTTTAGCTCAAACTATGGATACCTACAAAATCCACCCCCTTGACATTTGACTGTATAAACATCTCATGACTAAATATCCAATAACCGGGACTTAAAATGGGGAAGACATCTACATTATATTCAACTTGCATCAATTCTTGCATTATGGGCTCTGATTTAAATACATTATTCACAAAATAGAACATTCAACAAACAATTAGAAAACCTGTTAAAAAATCGATCAGGTATATGCATTAAAAAATAGTACATTTACTTAGTAAGCAGTACATTGGCTAACAGCTAACCAAGTACTAGTCAATGGTCCAAGAATCTATAGCTAGCTCACGGTAACTTGAAAGAAAACCAACATTCTTATGGTCATTTTGGTCTCGGAACTACCAGAATTTTCTCTAGTAAGAAAATGATGGACAAAAACGTGGATCCTATTTGAACTACCTACATGTAGTAACAATTATAAAAACTGTTCCTAGCACTTTAATCCGTGCAATACCATTGGAAAGAATACTTAACCAAAATGATAGGCATGGATACCAGGCAATGTTTGCATTGCAAACAAATAGTTGGTTATCAATTAGGTACTAAATAGCTCAAGTAGAGGTACTGACTTAATAGTTGTACATTGTTAAAATTCATTTTTTCAATTTAGACCTATTGTTGCTGTTATTTGCAACAAGCGCATGCTTAGCGATCGTCCCCTGTACAAAAGATAGTACTGTCCATGTTGTTGATACAATGTAACAAAGGAATAGCTTGCCCCAAATCATGTTCTACCAGGAGAACATTTAGTCACGGTCATGCTCATAGGGCTGCTTAGTACGAATTTTGAAGCAAATATTCTGCTTATGGGTTATCAGCCGAACTATCATACAATATATATACTGTCTTTGCCTAGTTACCTGTCAATGTCAGCTTAGCAGAAATATTTTCTCCTTAGGAGGCGAGTTCAAATTCTATTCTACGACTGGTAGAGAGAAGCCTGTGCACAAATCTACAAGTACCACTACAGTATTTACATTATAGTACATGCAAAGAATGGACTGCAGTGTTCTAAAAGATAAACAGCTGGTGATTGGGAACACAACAGACAGACGTAACATTTTTTCCGGTGTTTTCAACGCGATAGTTCTAGCACGTCAGCATTGAAAACATTGCTGAAAACAACCTCTTTCTATTGTTTTGGTCCTACACACAATATAACTAATATAAAGCTGCGGGGGCACGGGCAAAATACAACTGAAATGTAAACGTACCAATCCAGAATCAATGCAGAATCTGGATATTAATGCCAATGCAGCCTTACAGAGCGCTATCCAGCGTTATGCCCTGCACGGCCACAGCTATCTCGCTGAAGGAGTAGCGCTCCTTGGCGCTCTCCGCCCAGCACCGATGCATCAGGATCTCCACCTCCTCCGGCATGGCTGCCGGCGTCTCCAGCATCAGCTTGCCGTCCAACAGCGCCCTCATCAGGTCATCGTTGTTCAGCTGGCCGTAGGGGAGCTTCCCCTGGGAGAACACCTCCCAGATGAAGACGCCGTAGGACCAGACGTCGCTCTTGGTGGACAGCTCGTCCTCGAAGATGGCCTCGGCCGGCATCCAGCGGATGGGTACCAGCTTCTGCTTGTACTCGTGGTATTCGCTGCGGTACAGGTCCCTGCTGACGGCCATCATGGTCACCTTGGCCTCCATGGCGGGGCTGAGCAGGCAGTTGCGGGCGGCCAGGTCGCCGTGGATGAAGCGGCTGCAGGAGAGGTGCTCCATGCCCAGGGAGATCTGGCCAACGATGTCCAGCTTCTGGGTGAGTGTCAGTGGCGGGGGCACGTTGGTGGTGCCGTTCTCTCCGCAGGTGGCGTGTAGATACTGCTTCATGTCACCCTGCAGGAAATAAACAGCCACACAAACATTACCAAGCTGTTCTATCTAAAAACAATCTCTATCGTAAACTACAATGAGCTTAACTATAGAATACCTCGCCACTTGCTATTTCATGACTGGTCTGGTATCACTGTGATGTAAAGACTGGGTACAAGTGGCATTTTTAGAAAAGGGACGTGGTGGCGGGGTATTCTATAGTTACTCCCTAATTACTTTCGTAATTTCAAAAGGAACATAACTGTTACTATGGAGTTTCAAGAGAGTTTCTTCTTAGCTCAATTGCTGTGTTTAAAGGGCTGTATCTTTAAAGGCACTCCCGTTAATTGTACAATTATGAATATGCAAAAATCAGTATATCTCCAAAATGCAAAATGCTACATACATGTACACATGTACATGTAGCTTATAATGTAACCAATTCAGCTATAAGTAATCTTTTAAATTTGTTTTGTTCCATAATACCCAGTTTTGTGGAGCCAGTCACACAGTCTTGATAAAGAGGTTTTGCATTTTACTGATATTGAGGAATTATTTTCACAATATGGTGACTTCATTTGCTCTGATTTGACATTTTTGTATCTGTTCAGCGTGATAATACTGTAACCCTACGAACCACATTGTAGCATCTAACAGTTGGGAGGTAATTGGCCACCTTCCCACAGGAATATTGCGATGTTAACACGGCTGCAAACCTGTACCTCTCATCAAGCTTTTAGGCAGCCAGCCGTGCAGCCGTGTTTAGCACGGCCAAATAAAAAAAATCACGGCCTTCTTTCGGTTTTGTTTTAAACGTGTTTTTTTTTTTACTTAAAAAATGTATTTTCTTGCTTTATATACTTTGTCAATCGTCATCATTGATACAGTAATGTACTGTACATCTTCATAGCATGTACATGTAACTTGGTGCAAGTGAATGGACCCTTGGCTGTAAAATCTTGCGCTATGCCACGGCAATGGATCACAATTTTCTACATCACAAAATGTTACATGTACACCCTGTTTTTTTCGATACACACCCTGTTTCACTAATCCTACCTAAAAGCTTGTCTCTCATATTATTTTGATACCAAAATCTCAATTTCAGAGCGAGAACAGTTACCCTCGATATACCGTCAATCTACAGTGTATACTCAGCTTGACACGAAACCTTCATTCACGTTCTTATTGATGGGGTCAAACCACAAAAACACACATGTCGGTTGCATCGCATATATGTGAGAACAATAATGGCCCAATCAAGTAAAGGCCTATTCACACAGAAGCGAGGTAACAAAGCATTCACACAGTAGCGGGCAACCACGTAGCATACATGTCATCAGTCTGTGACGTCATATCAAATGAGGATGGCAAAAAGCACAGTCTGAGGGCGGTGTTTATCCCCCTTCAGCACAGGTTGACCGCCCCCAAAGTAAACAGTCACTTAGGAAGACACACGTATTCTATAGTTTTTACTGCACGGAATTGCGTTACCGCGCTTTTTGGCGTGAATAGGGGTTTAAACCGAAACAATGTTTTTTTATTGCATAAATTGTTTGTTTACTTCCTTATGCTCTGGGAGAAAAAAACAATTGTAACCGGCTCTGCAAAAATGAGTCACATGTCGCAAAATCTTATAGTATAATTTATCTAAGGATTTACACACATTATAAACTAGTATTTTTGGTTCAAAAGATTATAACTTTGAACCAAAGATGCAAACGGTGCCCAACGTCTATCAAAATAAAGCTTGTGTCGCACTTTTTCCAGCCAAATATATAACTGAAAAAAAGTTTTCTGTTACATGAGACTCATTTTTGCAGAGCTGGAAACCAAAAGGCAGCTAATTAGCAACTACTGACCCATTCCAGGTACTCGGTGATCATGAGCTGCGGTTCGCCGTCCCGACACATGCCCAGCAGCTTGACGATGTTGTCATGGTTCAGCTTACTGAGCATGTCCATCTCCCTCCTGAAGTCCATCTGTTGGGCCTCGTTCCTGTTCTGCAGTGCCTTCACCATGACGGTGGTTGCCTCCAC
>JAVCKS010000011.1:493506-503856 GCA_032273685.1 Pteraster tesselatus | reverse complement strand
GTTGAGTGAGGTGTTCATAGTTGAGCCAAACATGGACAGCGCTACAAGCGCGGTGCATATGTACATGTACATGTACACTGTACAGTGCCCTGCATGCGTACATACAATTCACTGACAATTATATACAAGTACGTACATACACAGAGCTCGCAGAACAGCCAATACATGCCTCTTTTCTTCCCAACCAAGATATTCAAAACCATATAAATTATCTAGGCATTCAAATAACGAAAGGACCTAGAAGCTCCTTTAAAAACCACCCATGTGACTTAAGCACCTTCCATACGTAAAATTAGAAATTTTAAATAATTGCCAAAGATCTGCATCTGTATCTACGGTATACAGTCGGGGTAAGTAAATGTTAATGAGAGAACAGCCAGTCGCCTACACAGTCATAAACCATCCACCCACACCATCAGTGCAAATTCAAATGTCAGACAGCACGGTGTTGTTTCATCTTAAAATAATCTTACACTCTGCAATTATCAAATCTGTAAGAGCCAAAATAAATCTCCAGTAATTTCCCAGGCAAAAAAAGTTAACGCTACGCTACCGGTATAGCCTATGCCCCCAAGAAGCGAATTTGTGCCTACGCAATTTTTCCGAATACATTATAATTCACCTAATCATCCTTGTCCCCCGTGACAGAGTCGAGAGGGAAGGGAAGGGAAGGGAAGGGAGGGGAGGGGCAGGATAGGGGTGGACAGGAGGTCCCTATTATGCAGTCTGTTATAATAATAGCTCTCTTTCCCTCCCCTCCCGCCCCTAACCAGGGATAGTCCCCTTCCTACCCTTCTCTCTCATACCACTCCCCTCTCCTGTCGTTTTGGACAGCGATGGACTCTACCATTAATAATGAAACGGCACACCGCTGATTGGTCGGAATGATAATGTAATCGGGAAAGGGGGGGGGGGGAGGTCCGCCCTAAAGAGGTGGGGTTTCAAAGTATTTCGGCCAAAGGGTACCGGTTTACATTTTCAAATTTTCAAAAAGGATTTCCACCAAAGGTGGATATTCCAGGATATAGGTATATTTTAACGAACATATTGAGCTCATACTATGACATGTTTAATTACCTTCATAATCATTAGCAAACCCCCTGAAATAACCCCCCCCTCTCCTAAAGAAACTCATTGAATATCTCAATAAAACTCATAATATCCAAACATAATAATATTACATACATGTACATAACTTACACATTACATACATGTACATACATGTACATACATGCAGGGTCTTTCCCTGCTACGCCGGCTATGCGGCTGCATAGGGGCTTGGAAACCAACAGGGTGTCCGCCAGTGGTGAAATATACATGGTACCCGTCATATCGGGGGTGTAGTGTACATGTACATGGTACGCAGGTATACGCCGTATACCTACTATTACTAAGAAAGCTCCCGGACCTGTGTATGATATGTGTGTGTGCACGAGGCTGGGAGGCAATTCTCACTGCGTATATATATATATATATATATATACCCACAAAAACAAAACTAAACTATACACCACCCTGTTTAATAGGTGCCCGCCCTATTTAAAATTACAATTGGTAGCTAAGCACCCTCGTGTGTGGGGTGAATCTTCGATTTAAATTTGTAAGAATAAATGTTAGGGGTTTTCTTTGGTGAAAAGCACAGCCCGAACCACATTATAGAGGGTTTGGAATCCCCTGCCGGAGTTTTTCAAAATGAGGGCTCCAAACAACATTAATTTCAAACGGCCCTGCATTCATGTACACGTATGCATACAAATACATCTACATAATAATTAGCTGAATAAAGGTACAGATAGCTTAACCACGCAAAGAGAGGTGTTGTTTTGTAATGTGACCTTAAGTATATGCGGTGTCGCTGCCTTCTCCTGGCTATATCAAAACGTAAACTTATTATTATCAAAGCAATAAAATTAAAGTCAACTCGTCATACAATATTTAATATGCAACAATAAGCAGTAAACTAAAACTAGCTGGTTACGTACGTTGATAGTTCAAAATCAGTTTATTCAAAACAGGATATACTAGCTTGGCCAATTAATCTCTCTGCCCCCTCTGAGACAGCAAAATGTGACTAAACGTTCACATGTGTCAGTTGTGTAATATTAAAATCATAATTATTTTATGGTATTATGAAGGTGATCACGACAAGATGAGCAATTATGTACACTTTGCCGAATCCATTTTCTCTACATAGGAAACTAACGCTTCTGAATATAATAAAAACGTAAAAACCATAAGAAAGACGTGCAAGTTTTAATTCTCCGTAAACTGCGCGATCTGTATCGTACCGGTGGGTATGTTGATTCACGTATGGGCTAGCTAGAAACTTTCCTTGTGGAAGACGAAACCAAACTCGTGACAGTGCTTGCTGATAACGGAGCCAAGGGCAGGAGCACCGCAGAAGAACACAGATATTTTACCTTTGTTCTCTGCCTTGATCTTTGTAAACAGCTGTCAAAAATTAAATGAGAGAAAATAGAAAATAATTAGAGTAAAATAAATAGAATAAACGAGAACCACAAAACGAGATTTGTGAGTTGTTCATTCCCTATGCATGCATTTTGTGTTTTATGTTTTTGTTTCCCGAGAGGACCCGAGAGGACCCGAGAGATTCATTCCCCTTTGTGGGATCCATAGAAGTATGGTGGGATCAGACTCGGGCTTCTTCATTGTTTACGTAGTTTTCACGTACGTCCATTATTAACTACACATGTACCGTACCGTACTCCAATCTGGTCTGCCAGCCTGCAGTTTCGTCCGGAGACCAGTCAACAAATCCCGCTGGTCCACCTCGTGCACCATGTCTAGCGCCATCTGGAGGCCGACGCTCTTCATGTCAAATCGCTGCATGCCTGTCATGAACAGGTGAATGTCGAGGAAGTCGCGACCGAGGGAGTTGTTCTTCTGTTCATCCTCGAGCTTCAAAAGCAAGTCTACAAACCATTCGAAGGCTGTGTGGTTACGGTTGAGCCACACAAAATCGACCTGTTGGAACAACGGTGGACCCATTGGTAAACGAACGGGCCGAGTTCATAGCGTGGCCCAATTGCACCTGTATAGTATCATTCTCTCTACGCAATACAATTAATTATGGCGCAGTCCCACCAGGTTAACATCCCTTGTTACAAATAGTATGCTGGTGTTAGCGAGGTCTTGCTGGTAGGGTAATTCAAACAAGGACGGTAATTGGCTCATATAGTCCACATTTGTACCGTTTCTAACATACAGCTTGATGAAATACGTCATCCAAAAAAGTCAACCAACAAGCCTTCAGCCACATTGTGTTAAATTATTTTGTTATTAGGAATGTCGAAATAAATTGGGATTGGGGTGTTGGTTACGAAAAC
Source organism: Pteraster tesselatus (assembly GCA_032273685.1). Classification (NCBI taxonomy): domain Eukaryota; kingdom Metazoa; phylum Echinodermata; class Asteroidea; order Velatida; family Pterasteridae; genus Pteraster; species Pteraster tesselatus. The sequence goes on along the minus strand of JAVCKS010000011.1, from coordinate 500,509 downwards.
TCGGCCCTATTCTGGCAAAAAGATGTAACTCAAATGTCCCAATGTTGACACGAAGAACAATTATAGGGTAATCGAGGGCGCTCTTTCCATTCAGCAGTAGTACTATCCTACGTTTTATCCCATTTATTGTCTTCACATTTTGCAGTCCCTACCTGACCTCATGGATTTCCCCCATCTCTTATGGGGCCCATTACTTCTGCTTACGATACAGGCTATAACTGCATGCCTAGCGACATGCCTATAACTGCCTAGCGACAGGCCTATAACTGTACCATCCTCTCCTACAGGGTTCGAATAACAAATAGCTATACAGAATACTCCATGCATGGATAGCCGGTATTTTTTGTAATACTTTTGTTACCTTTTTAACCACGAGGTTGTGTTTATGTCTCTGCTCGTCCACCCACGAGTGGTCACAGCTGGGACACGTGTTGAGGCTGTTACGGTGTCGATGCATGATTGACTGTATGATAGAGGCGTAAGGCGTTATTCCAATACCAGCGCCGATCAGAACAGCATGTTCGGCGTGGAAGATGCTAGTACTCGGTGTACCGTACGGACCTTGTATGTGAACCTACGAAGGAAATACAATTGTTAAAAACAAAACCGACAGGGTTACACGGTAAAAATCACCCAGCGAGGAATCTCGTACCGGCCGCATGCGCATGCGTTTTGTATGGGGGACTTGACCAGTACGTGTGCGTACAACAGCTTTACTGTGTTTCGACAACAGCGCCACCACAAACACACACAGGCGTCTGTAACTTAACTGCGCCCTATGGTCGCAGCTTTGTGGAATCCCGTTTGTTTTTCAATACCTGTAGATGTAACGTGAATCTCTGGCCTCGTCTGTTTGCCAAAACATCAATGACAAAGTGTACGCGCATTTGTTTTGTTAAACGCGTCGACCACATAAGCAATTTTTGACGTTGGTATTAGAGTCTAATCTTTAAACCGACGTTTGTAAAACCCATGCATATAATTAGTTTTCCTATTAAATGCCTCTCATTCTACTCGTGGTTATCAATACCATGTACCATGGTTATCAATACCCATGTATTGATAACATGGATATCATGAATAACATGAATACCATGTACCGGTACATGGACATCCAGTAAATCTACACTTACCTTTATCTTACTGTTTGTCTTCAGGTCAAAGATTATTTTGGGTTGTGATATTTTTTTGTCAATTACTGATATCTTCTTTGCCACTCCTTTGGCGACTACCGTCGTACTGCCAACTCCGTTTTTTCGTGATTTGCTGTTTTTCGGCGAAATCAGGCGATTGTTCTGCCAAAATAAAAACAGAAAGAGAAATGGTTTCACTGTACATGTATAACAAAATTTACACTTCCAGCTACATTAGGCCTTGTTAATATTTTGTCGGTACGGACGTATACATGTTTTGTAACTTAAAAACTTACGCTATTCACATTGTTTTCCGTTACGTCATCGGAAAACGTAACACTATTGGAAGGTTTAATTGGCTGGTCTCCTTTGGCCTCCATTTCTGCACCGGTTCGCTGATCTTCGTCGTTTTTCAAGTTTCCTTTTATTTCTTGATTTCCACTGGTTTCTTGGTCTTCACTCGGGTATTCCTTCACAACTTTGTCTTCCAGTTTATCATCCGTTTCGAGCTCTTGATCTTCATCGACCTCTGTAATTTTACCGATGTGATCTTTCCTCAACTGTAGTACCATTTGAGCATCGATTTCAGCAGTGTAACTCACACGCCGAATTTTTAGCACCGAAGGCGCTAGGATATTTTCGATCATCTGGTCTACCGATTCAATATCTATGACTGTATCGACGATTGGCTCCACTCCGTCCGGCTCATAGCCAACATTAACGGCCCCACCTACATTGGCTTGACAGACTGGGCTCGATCCGATGACAGACTTTTTCTTGGTGTATGTGACTTCGAGGCCTTCACTATTTTCAATTTCATTAAAAAAGCGATATAGGCGTTTCGTCCAGTTGCCGGCTGATCGAATATGCAGTGACACAATATCTAGAAACAACAACGGTAAAGACAAACTGTCATTTCAGATAAATCGCAACTACAAACTGCAAAGAAAATACAATGTAGTAATATTTTGATCCCGTTCATTTTGAGACTGTATATACCTGTTTGCTCGGGGGCACTGCTGATGGTGAATGGGTGCCACTCGTTAGCTGCAAGTTGCGGGATTTGAATGAATATATAATCACCGGCCTTGTACTTGAAATTGGGCTGTCTGGTTAACACCAGGTGTGTGACCTAAGCGCATATAAAAACAAAGATCCTATCATTCATAACTCTCAGTCATTCACGATTCACAAAGCATATGTGTTAGTTTTTAATAAACTCACAATCTATACTACTAATAAAATGCGCTGCTCCTCTGCGTCGCCATTGAATACGTCGCCATCAGCGCGCGGTAGCGCGCGGCAGCGCGCGCACACGCACACCTACGGGCGAACGACCATAACAATGTGCGAAACAATCCGATTAACAAATCATCAATCCGGCATCAACAGGTATTTACCCCGCAAGCGCGGGCGACAGGTATACTAGTAACATCAAATTCGATTACAATATTCGCAAGTGCAAGGTAGAGTTTAAAATACTTACTCCAGACGGTAGTAAGTTGGCCTCTTTGACGTACGTATTGCCGAAGCGAAACTGTTTGATGATTTTCATCTCGCTAATCTTCTCCAAGATAAACAAGACGGCCGGACCGATGAAGAAAGCCCAAAACTTTGGACCGTGTAGAATCAGTAAAATCCAGAAAGCCGAGTAGCACAGTTTATGAGTCCAGAAAAATATCTGAAAAGAATAAATCAAGATTCAACAACAATCTTATTAATACAGGGGATTGTCGAAAAGTCCTGAACACTACAACTACTTTCATTGTTTTTATCGGTTAATGACACTGTTTTAAATCCTGGGATTTTTCGTCCCTATACCTGACCAAGAGTGCACCTAGAGTGCATCCTTTTTTATCCCACTTTTAAAAACTTCGTTATTTTATTCAAGACGCAACCTTATCTCAGAAAGAAACACGATATCGAAAGGTAGATTTTTGACAATACCACGTCATCCTATAAGCATGTTTTAATAAATCACTGGGAATTGTTATGCTAGAATTTTGTTTGTTATGCTTGTACTTGTCTTGTTATTTGCTAGAACTATTTCTTGATGGTCGAGCAGGGCACTCTGATCCCCGGGCGCAGTACACTCTCGAATTGTTCAGTCTTTGTGCTAAAATAGGTACGGCCGCATTACTTTTGAACGATACGGACAAATAAATAAGCAAAACTATCGTCGATAAAAAGTATTGCAGATGGTGTAAACTCACCTCAAAATGCCCAGATGTTCTGACAAAAGAGAGCGATCCCACAATCAGAATCAATAGAACAACGATTAAGATCCAGCCGGTGATGAAGGCAGTCCCCACGAGTTTGCCAACCGGTAGGCCGACAGGTAGAATCGAGGGATCGGTGAAGAGTAACTCGACGGCCGTGAAGTTCAGGTAGGTTTCTAAGATAACTAAACGATGGAAATGAGCATTGATATACGGATAAACAATCATGCAGCAATCGGTGAAAATTTGGGCGATGTGTGAAAAAATATTACATGTAGGTAGAACATCTATCTTTGCATCCTAAATAATTTATTTTCTGTGGCCTGATTACTATTCTGTTCTTTAAATAATGATACAACTTACGAGCATTCCCGATGTGTCCAAATGTGTGTGCAAGTGACTCCACCAGGATCACATACCCTACGAACTTGTGTATTTGAATACTGTCGTCAAATGGGAAATAGTCAATCAGCCATGTTGATCGAAGGAAACTCAAAGCGTTACGAAGCATCATGACTACGACGATGGCGCAGTTGAAATTCAACGCATTGCCGAACATACGAGCTATCAGAAAAGTATACAGACAACATTATACATGTAGTGATAAAAGCAATTATACTCTTTTGAAAGACTCGAATGATATTTTCGAAAATTCGAATGATCGGATTGAAACTGGTGGTAGAATCTCTTGATGTGATCCTAGCCAAAACAGAAACGGGATTTCATAGCTTCACCAATTATTAATGGGTTCTATATTGAAGCAGTTTCACCAATTGGGTTCGAGATTGAAGCAGTTTCTGGCGGGTTACCCCGTATAGTCAGGCTGATATGTAAGGGGAGTGCAACTGTGCCTTTCAACTCGCACTTGAACCCCCAAGCCCCAGCGATCAACCCCAATCCCCAATATTAACATGCACCCCTACAAATAGGGTGCAGTCTACATGGTACGCAGGTGTACGCCGTATACCTACTAAGAAAGCTCCCGGACGTGTGTGTGTGTGCACGAAGCTGGGAGGAAATGTTTACTGCGTATACCCACTACACAAAAATTACACCACTGTCTACAGCCCCACCAACGTGCACCCCACAGCCCCACTAACTCGCATTTAAATCTTAGCCCTAACAACCCCACTCCCCCATTACAACCCCCTCCAGCCCCAACCCCCAGCACCGTCCTATAAGAACTTACCAATCACGAAACACCAATTAGAGTTAGGCGCATGTAGGTATCTGTTCAAAGCCGCACCGCAGAGGGCGCCGTTGGCCAAAATGAACAGTATCAGTAAGATGAGTTGTTGGCAGTTATTGCGCAGAAATGTCGACGTTAGGTAGTAGGGCACATGCGAACCGGAGGTCTTCTCTATGGTTCTGGTCTCTTTGAGCCAAGATGCAGCGCTGTGCGTATAAGTCATAAGCTCATAGTTAATTGACACTTTGACCGCCGAGACCGTCTTCGGCGGTCAAGAAAACAAACGGTATGAATGTAAAGACGACTTTCTTTATTCCGGTGTGTTGTAACTGATGCATAACGCATCTTCGGTACTCATTCTCAAGAATCTATGGAAATCATGTAAAGCTGGCGGTTGGTGAGATTTTTAAATTACAGGCTGGTATAGGCAAACTGTTAATTATAGTCGTTGATTATCTTACTATTTGTATCCAGATTGATTTTATCAATCACACATTGAAGAGCTGATTCGGTCTGGTATTTTTTTAAAGTAAAACTTCCCATTGTATTGCTCGTGTGAAGTAGCACTGACAGTATTTCTTTGTTTTCTTCGATTGTTTGCTTGTTGTTGTGCTTGTCCCCTTCTTTTCGGTTTTGATGTGTGAATAAGGGTCCCCATTTAGTGGGCCTGTGTGCCTGTTCGGGGTTTCCCTTTTGCACCACATGTCATCTCTAATGTATGCAATGAAGGTAATAAAATACAATAAAAATAAAATAAAAGTATTTTATTTACCTTAAGCAAAGACCTCAGTGTAAATGTATGTCTATATGTTTCATCCTTCTTGCCATTAGTATAGTTGTTGGTATCGCATTCATGTTGGTATCGCATTCATGTTGCTAAAACAAAAAAATGTTACCTGATGGAGCAGTTCTCCATGAGGTCGGGGTATCGTCTCAAAACGGCGATGAACTCTCCGAACGAGATAGACCCGCTCTCGTCAACATCTGCAGCGCAGAAAAGCGTCTCTGTCATGTGATCTAACTTGCGGTCGCTCACTTTCACCATGCTTTCGTCTATACCGGTCGTTAGGAGACCCCGTAGTTCCTGCCTGTCTATGCTTCCATTTTCTGCACATGTTTTTGGGGTATAATGTTATGGCATTTGAATATTTTGCGCCACGGCACACAATCATAAGCCTATTTAACTGAAGTGTGACAATTTCGACTGTTCTCTTTACCCAACGTTACTACAAGTTTAAATGTTTATGCAAATTTAATTACATGTATATTACACACATAACCGCGATACTGTCGGTAATAACCAGGCGCTGCAGGTAAACATTACACCCAATAAAAATATATAAAAAACATTCGTTTCACATCGTCATGGTTTAGGGTTATTTTCTTGAATTGTATTTCGTTTTTATGGGTTTTAATAAATTCCATTAAATTTAGATGAAGAAAACAACTAACTACATTGCAAACATTGCTGGTTTGTGTTTAGGTATCTTATAATATTGCAGGTTTGGTTAGATAAAATGTAAAGTAGTTCGTGACGAATAGGCCCTCCATACAGCAAACGCTGTACAAAAACATTGTAACCTACTCAATGGTACACCTTCGTACTTCACAAGGCAAAGAAGTGCAGTCAACTTTTATTGTGTATGTGGGTATTTTCAGGGGTTGTTATGCATTTTTTGGAGAGGGGTTCCTTTGAAAATGTGGTCATAACAATATGGATAACGAACCAGCAGATAAAACGCACTGCTAGAATTTTGTGGACTTTGCCACTAATCAAGCGGGTATAGTTCTTTTCTCTATTTCTGTCATTCCTAACAAAAGTACTGATCTGTAAACAATACCTTGGAAGCATTATGGCTATCAACGTCTTGACTGACAACATTACCTCTGAAGGGCCTTGTAAACCATTAATCAAGTTTTAACAAAAGCATTGCCTACAGACCTGGGTGCTAGGATGTTTAGTGTTTGCAACCATGGACACCGGTACTACTGTATGGACGCAAACAGTGTATCCAAGATAACGGTATATAGCATGAAGGTTTCGGGTACTGTTTAATTCTGTATTATTACCAAATCGTTTTTCTCTTGCAAAATATCTATTAGGTAAATGTCATGAATTTTTGTACCAAGGGGTATAGGCCCTGGCCGAAGAAGCCATTGCATTTTAGTGGCGTTATGACGTCAAATATTTGTGGTACACATTTTACTTTGTTCATAGGTTGCTAAGGTCCATGAATCTAATCACGGTAGTATTCGATGCATATATGGAAGAGGGTTGAGAGCGCTCGCCCTCTCGATCCCAAAGTCGTGAGATCTAGTCCACGAGAGGGCCTTCCCAAGTCCACCCAGCTGAAAACGGGTAGCTAGCCTCATCAAAAAGAATAAGCGAACAAAGGCCCGCGGAGAGGAGGACTGGAGGACTCAAATATGCCGAGGTCGGAAAATATGTCACTCTACATATC